>JAUBNZ010000028.1:0-34898 GCA_032355485.1 Bonnemaisonia californica
CGTCGTACTCGCCGAGCTCCTTCCAGTTGGTTCATGCTCACCTCCAGTACCTCATCAAACATTAATGTGAGTACTAGAGACGAACCTACGCTTCGTGAAGCATTGAATGCCACTCCGGAGGAGCGGGACCTGTGGATTTCGGCCATACGCGATGAACTTGGTTCGTTGCAGGACACCAATACTTGGAAGCATGATGACTCACGTAATACATGCCCGCCCCTCAAGAGTGAGCGTCACTGAGGGCGTTGATACATTCATCCATTCTGGGCAGCGAATGCGAATACCGTTTGGTTTCGGCGTTGAGCCGTCGGTGTTCTACCCAAAAACTCATTTAGCCGTCCTTCTTCGGGATTAAGACTACCGGGCTTGACCATTCGGACGCGAATGGCTCGATAACACTCGCTTGGGACATGCTCTCAATCTCTTTCTCTTCAACCTTTCGGGCTCGCGGGCCAGCCCGAGACGGCAGTTGGTGCACCGGTTTGGCGTCAGGCGTGAGCTCAATATGATGCTTCAAGGCCTCGATTTTCCATAACCGGCCCGACCACATCCCTTGGAACTCCTCCAGTAATTCCATTACTTCCCGTTTCCGGTGTTCTTCTTCCACTCCAATCTGGACTTCTTCTTTTCACTTGCTTTCCGAAATGGTTGTCTCTTATTCTTCGCCATAGACTCCCCCTCATTTGCGTACGGATACTGCGCACGGGTTTTTTCAAGGGGATCCTCGTCTATGATAAAAATACCGGCCGGAGATGGTAGGGTTATTGCCACCACCATATTCTTAGGCAATTGGATGGGCTTTGATGGCAGGTTTGCGACGGGCATTATGAAAGGCCGTTTAGGGAAGATGTCCATAACACCGTTGGATGCAAGAGCCTGGTGCTTCTGCGCAACACCCGGGTGTCCTTGGAGGAAGCAGAGTTCCGCTTGGTGAGACTGAACTGGAACGGTTACTTGCACCATAGGGAATCGTGATCTATCCCGTTGTGCGTTCTTCGGTAGCGGCCGTGTTGGAAGGAAAAGGGAGACACTTAATTCCGTTGCTTTGCTGCAGAGTTTCAATTGCGGGTTTCGTACAGGCAATTAGCGGTACCGATGGGGGCGTTGTAAAATTTGATCATTTTTTCGCGGGGCAAGATCGCTTTAACGTATCTGTCAATAAGAGAAATGCCGAGGATGCAATCTACCGCCATATGTTTTACTACTATTAATTGTACTTTAACCCGTAGTTGGTCAATTTGCACCGTGAGGGAAAGAACCCCTGCCGTCTTCATGGGTGTTCTCTGCGCGTCAACGAGGCCCGATGCGGCTTGCTGTTGGATTTGTAGCAGCCAGGCGGCCGGGAGAATCTATATATGCACCAGATTCGGCCCGGCACCCGTATCGGTAACATCCACCAGTGGAATCATTAGGGCTCTGGAGAGGCCGACCGATGCGGAGACCTTGTAGTTCAGATACTGCATAAAACATACTAGATCAGTTGAATCTTCTTCGACACGCAGTAGGTCGACCTGGCTGGTTCGTATCTTTCCGTTCGGGGACATTCTGCAACTGGGGTTGGAGGAGACTGTCGCCTCTACAGCTCGTTCTGTACGTTTTCCGGAATTTCCTCCAAGGGGTGGGCATTTTCCTCTCGGGCGAGGATCTCTTCGTCACCAATTAGGTTCACCGAATTCGGATTGTTTCGTTTCTGTTGGAAATTAATTTCCCGTACGGAGATCATAATCGCTCGCTGTTCCCGAGGTATTAGCAGGCAGTTGCCGTCATTTTGCTCATGCGATAGGCAGAAGAGACAATAGCGGAGTGTCCGTACGGTTGAATGCCTCTGAGAGCCAGGTCCCACCGGCATCGGGGTGTACCGTAACATGGAGGGCGGATACCGTAACGGGGAAGGTTACGGAATTAGGGTGCGATTATGCGGCTGTATCGCGTCGCTTTGACCCCCTGCTTGGTTCCCAATAGCCTCCCGAGTTTTCTTGTGCGAAGCGGGGTTTGCTAACCTGTGCGGTATGGAACGAAGATCCTGTCCCGGTCATGGGCGATTCCAAAGACTGATTCCCTTGCGTAATGAAGAACAATCCTTCACGGTGTTCCTCGTCTTCTGTTCCTACATGGTCGCTCGTATCAGGGTCCTCCGTTACCAACACGGAAGACGAATGTGAATTCTTCCCTGAACGGTTGGATTTCCCGGCTCCTGCAATTTTAGGTTGAAGTATCCACGGTGCGGTTTTCGATGCACGATAGCCCTCACCAAGTGCCGCATGCTTGCCACGGATTTTTATTCTATCAACTGATGGGAAGCCAGGTAGTTCCTTATCATCGAGCGGGTGGTTTCCAGCAACCCGTCTGCGAACAGGGACTTCAACCTCCGATCGAAAGATACGCTACCGCAGCGTAGGACTTTCTCCAATAACTGGTGCGAATACTCCATCTCGGACATCGAGTTGGTTTTGTTGGAAACGGATGATACCAGCATGGCTTCGGAGATCACCTCATCGATGATGTAGGTTTAGAAGAAACAGATGACTACTTCCGGATAGGTTTGCAATTTCTCAGATTTGTGGACATCTATTGCCATCGTATCCCCGGTGAACCGAGATTAGAGATGTTTATACGAAGGGCCGGAGAGAAAGAACTGGAAACAACACGTGGCGGCGCCTTCCCGGATACGGTTCTGGTTGCACGCCTTTTTGAGGCGGCTCTGAAACGAAATTACCGGTATCGGATCGCGCCTGTCATAGGAATGCTCCTTCATTTGGACTTCCAACAGCGTTCAGTACTTTGGCATGCGGTTGGCCACTTTGCCGTCGTAGGTAGCCGATCGGACGTCCAGGCGATAGGACTTATACTGCACGGCCTTCAGGAAGAGGTCGTTCAACCGGTTCAACGGCGTCAGCCTTGATTTGTTGCTGGTCCGTGTGGAGCTTCGAAGAGGGCTCCACCAGTTTGGTTCCGACGACATACAGTCCGTATAGGTAATGTTGGAGTGAGAATCGACGCTCGTACCCGATTCGGTATCGTAACGCCGCTTCGAGCAACGATCCTTTTGGGATTTCTTCTTTTTGCCTTTGCCGCCGGGCGAGGGCTTCCTAAAGAGATGGGCAACGTCTGTGCCATCTTCCGTTGTCAGGGGGTTGGATCTGGGGCCCTCGTGGAGTCGCTGGAATCTATTTCCACAAGGGAGTACAGGGAAAAAACCGGCCTGGTTCCCGGCTGGTGCCGATATATCCCTGGACGGTAAAACAACTTTGTCCCCTTTCGGTATCTGAAGCTCTTTACCGAACTCCGGTACGTTTTCGGACTGCTCTTGTACTTAAATCTTCATCAGCTCTTAACGGATCAGCACCCCTAGTGGATTATCCCAATTTTCATCCAACACTGCCTCTTCTATGACAACGCGGATTTCTCCGCGGCATGAGGTTGAAAATTGGCCGGGGTCATTTGCGAGTGCCCATTCCAATTCAATGGGGACTCGACGGTCTACGCACTGTTCTACGCACAGGCGGTCCGTTCGGTAGTCGTTGGAGGTTCCTGGTGGGGTTGATCTTGCAACTCCAGAGTGCTCGCCACGTGTTGCGACGAAGTACGCGAGAGGGTTACTCGCAGGATCCGCTCGGTGTCTTCGACTGGAGTCTGTAGGTCGAATTGTTCGTGTCGCGTCGCTGGGCGATCCGTTTTGGGATTATAATCCGGTTTACGGTCTGTCATCTTCTTCTGAGTGTAATTTGACGTTGTTTTTCGATTATCAACTCTCTCGATTCGGTCGGCGTCTACGCCTACTCCGTTAACGTTAATAACTCCGAAAAAGGTTCTTCTGCGAGCGGTAACGTGCTGCGTCCTCCACGGTCTGGAACGACGGGTTCTTGATTTCCGAAAACGGTCCTTTTTAGACAGAGATTCTAGGTCGGGAGACCAATTTTTGTACAAACATTCCGGTCGGAATGTAGAAAGTCAATAACTGCGAGAGGGGGAGGGATGATCCAAAGGAAAAGGGGTAGCACAGGGATGAAGCTAGTTCAATGGGCGCGCGAGCTGGCCCGGACGGTGATGGAGTTCTGTAGAGGGAGCCGTTAGCTTGTAGACTACTCTAAGGCCAAAGGGTTTTTGCTCTTTATCTTTTTGGTCGGCCATGAGCAACTTGGTTAAGTAAGCTCGCGGCTTTTGCACTTCACTACTGTAAGTTAAATACTCAAATTCTATTGTAGTCAACTTATTTGCTAAATCATGCTTCCGTATTCCGGATTACCCTCCCGAGCCACTCTGTGATAGGGTGTCCGAGGTGACCGTACGGTACGCAATGGAGGACTCGCGGTTTGCCTTGCTGGCCAAGATTCACACGTGGGCGCCGCCCAGTACAGTATGTGTGCCCTATTTTTTGATCAGGCTGTAGCCTCTAAAGCAGCTACAACCATTTATGCCACTGTGCCCTTTCCAACACGCCATCAGGCCTATATTCACAACGACCTTTTCACATCACGGATGATGCTGGCGTTTGCACCACACAAATGTTAGCTTCAGCGCTACTACTCCATCAGCGTCACTGCCGGGAGGTTCGCACTTTCAATTCCACAAGGCAATCAATGTTGCCGTAACACCGCCGTCATCACTATCGTTTCCACTGCAGCACCAAGAACCACCCTCATTAAGATTTGGGACAAGAGGGCAAATTTTATAAACTTTCATCAACGTGTAATATATCTGAATATACTGGCAATTGCTACTACAACCCGATTAAAAATTTACAATTTCAGATCATTCCCACCCTCAATTCCGTCCCTTTTACAACCGTTGGCACCATTTTACAGCGATGTAAAGCGGACAGTAGCGGCGTCGGAGCAGTTAACTGCACCGAAACCACTACTGCCGAGATGTTCTCTACCGCCATGTCATCCATCCCGATATAGATCCTCGGCCATTATCGCCAGTAAAACACTACTAAGGTTTAGATTGTAGGTTCGGATACAAATTTTAAGGATGTAGCGAGATTAAGAAGCTTGTTTAAGTAGGACTCCATTTTTGGGTGCATTGGACCCTTCTAGACAAATTCAATTGGGTATGTTAAACCTTTCATAATTTATAGAACCTAAGAAATGTAACAGTCAAGGGGAATTGGGAAAAATCTTTTTGCTTCATGCCAAACAATTATACAGAGTTGAATCGTCTTGATACAGGAAAGAAACTAGTTTGTTTCCTGTATCGAGGTGATAAACAGCTGAAAATGCTACAAAATACTGCACTGAATTGGGTAAAGTGATCTACAGAGTTGATGTGAGTTAGAAGGTGAAGCTGGTGGTGTTGGTGGTTACTCTTGGCCGCCATAACAGAGGTTTAAATGGAGGTGTAATTAGTACCTTACAAGAATCTCCAAAGGTCCGGATGATAGCTTCGGTTAAATGGCATGGGGAATGTATGTTTGGTACTCGTCAAACATATCTGGGTATAGATGCACCAGAAGCCATAGCCTGATCAAAACTAATTTTCAGATTTTCTAAAACTTTGCGACAAGTGGGCAAAAGTTAAAACATTTGGTACACGAGTGACATATCTGGCTATAACAGGTACCGCCGCTATAAACCTGTCAAAATAACAATTTCAGAATTTTAAGTTTTGGGGAAAGTGAGAAACATTTTAACTTTAAGAACACGTTTGACATCTTTGGCTATAGCTTCTATAGCCTGAACCCAAGTTACCAATTTTTAATTGGGGTGCAAGTGTGCAGAATTTCAGAAATTGTACCACACGTTTCAAAGCTCGAGCTATAGTCGCTATAGCTGCTACACCCTGATCTGGGTTTAAGTATTTCACACGGGAGTGTCACCTATGGAGGTTTTGCATACGTGCAAGAAACTCCGATCCCAATCTTTTCTCAACTATTTCGAACTCTTATGGATAATGAATAAACGGGCGGGTCAAGATGGCCGGCCTGCATGTCTCATTCATTCATTGTAGTGTTAAGGTAATCCTTTTTCATGTTTCACAGTTCTGTCACCTGAAAGTATCTGAGTGATTCATCCCATTTTCATCAACGTCCTCGATAAAACTGGTATATCCCTCCCTGCGTGTAATCCTACAAGCCATACTCTCGCTGTTGAAACCTCCTCCGGGCTTAGTCAACGAACCCATCCAATACTCGTTCTTTGTGCAGAGCTCTTCTCAACTCCTCTCTCTTCCCATTAAATCCAGGCCATTACAACAGTCTTTTTGCCTGAAAAGGACCCCACTACTTTTCATCCTGCTACCATCCGTTCCTCAACATGTCCGACACGCACTCCCACGGGTCCATTGTTCTGAACAACTGCCGCAAAGAACCGAAGATTGTCGAGCCTCGAAAAGTGGGCACTTCTCCGCTCCTTTCTCGGGATTTCGTACATCAGCAGGTGGATATGCTGGAACTTCAATTCAGGAAATATGGTTCCCCAACAGAATCGCCTGAAATGACGGCTGCTGTGGTGAGGGAAGAGGATGGAGAATGGAGTTAGGTTGTGGCAGATGAAATACATCGCATTTCTGCGTTGAAGTGCCTGGCCAATGATCCATATGTCTCCGTTGCCTCTCATTTTCTCAGCATCGAGATGGATTCACTGTGTCCTCCAGGGTATCGAGGTAGATTCTTCACTCCGATGCACGTGCTATCAATAGCGAACGATATCAACCTGGTGGCACATTAAGTTCTTGCACTCACCCCTGCCAATATTGGGCTCACGCTGTTCGGATTTATGAACTTCACTCACGTCAATGGCAGAGTAGATTACGAAATAAACAGCTTTTTTGCCACTACCGGCCTCTTCCCTTCTCTCGATAAAGCAATGAGGAGGAACTGCGTGGTTCTTTCAGCTCTTTGAAACTCAATGGCAAACCCTGCAATGCTACAACTGGTACTGTGACGGTGAAGAGAGCAACGGGCCATCTGGAAACAAGGAAGAGAACTCTTTACTTGGCACAGGAGTAGAGGGAGGCATCCAGGAGAACCTTCCAGTGGTTATCCCTGAAGGGTGTGGGACGAAGTACTATTCAACGTAGGAGTTGATCAACACAATCAGTTCAGGGACTCATCGGTGCGGCTGCGGCACCTTCCGAGCACTCTGCTGCATCTTAATACGCCGGAAAGCTAGAGTCGCTATCGAACATTGGGTGCACGGCGCTCGAGGGCAAATTCAAATCATCGACGGCAGCTTATTATGTACTTAATTCTTCGGTACAAGGGTCAGCAAGGTCAAGCAGCCTACAATAGAAGAGGCTGCGGAGAACAGTTACATAGGAGTTCACCTGGAAGGTCTGTGCGCCAGCATCTATAACCAGAAGGGTAATACCCAGTAGGAACGGAAGTACGATGGTAGGCGATACTCCCTATTGATTCAAAAGGTATGCGATAGTCTGGAAATGAAGAACTCCGACATGTGGGAGCCCAAAATGTTTACCGAACTGGCCATGGGGATTCTCCGGGAAAAAGTGGGCATCTCTCCAATGCGGAAAGGCACGCTGTTTTGAATTTCCAGGGACAGAAATTCGTCTACTGCTCACTGCCGAAAATAACCCTTACCAATTTGGGCACACAGATTTCAAAGTAAGCCAACATGACCATTTAGATACGCCTACCCTGGACGGTGTTTCTTTCTTGGTAATAGGTCAGTGGCGGAGATGGATTCGAAATCGGCGGAGCACCCTGCAGTCCCTCATTAGTAACCACCTCAGGGCTCATAAGTACAGAATGTCTACGAATAATGTCATATTGCCTCCCTATTCACTACTTATCGGGAGGGGCAACTAGTTCCAGAAAGGAGAGGATTTCGACGGCGAAACCGTGGAGATAGGCATTCGTAATGGAGTACCTAAGGTGATGAAGTACGAGCTACCTGTTCATCCTCATGCTCACCTCCTGTCTCAGAATCAACAGCTGCTGCATAGGTTGGACAATTTCTATTCCTCCTCGTCTGACTCTTAGAATCACGTAACATAGATACTTTTATAAGACTAATCATCATATCAGCAAGCTCCAAACATTTATTTTGGGTCTCAATCCAATCATTAACTTTTACCTGCATTGCAGTCTTCTACTCTGCAACCAGTTGAACCCAGTATTCGATGTTTGACATGTATACAATTTAGGCAAAGAATACGGAAAACGGTTGAATGCTATATTTATGTAGCACTTGCCTGTTTCAGATTCCTAAAACTTTCCCCTCACCCGTTGTACGTGTAGCAGCTGTAGCAGCTATAGATACTGAGGACAGATCTGGCTAAAACTCTAGAGCTGTAATAGCGTTATCAAAAGAGCACGTACAAGTAAGAATTATCTGGCTCTATCTGCTATACATGCTATAGCCTGATCAAAATTACAATTGTGACAATTCTGGCTATAGCTGCTATAGTCTGAGGACGAGTGAGAGACCCGGGTTAAGCAGCTGGAGCTGATACAGACTTATCACAAAACGTTTGGTAAGCGTGTTGGAAATTGCGGCTTTGTCGGATCAGGGTATAGCATCTATAGCGGCTGTACCCAGACCTGGCTTTGGAAGCTTGGCTGGTGTGTAGTCACTCTCAATCCCTGTACATATTGATAAGCTCTGGTCTATGTAGCAAACTATACCCGTTCAACCAATATTCATTTACTAGCCCCATCAAAACCTCTGCGTGATTAACAAAAGGTGGCATTACTCAAATGTAATTTACGTCCATTACAAGTCTCCTAGTCTAGGAACTACTCTTGAAATCCTGTTTCACGGCAACCGAAACAAGCTTGGGGTTATGAAATATTTCTGCTGATAGCTGGACGACTTCTAAACTCGGACTCGAAACTCTGCATTGACCTCTCGCAGCTTTCATCCCCTTTTCAAAAGTTTGCTTTTTGAGACAACGTTCCAGGCGTTAATAAAAATACGACGTAGTATTAAGGAGGGACTAACTTTACCCTGTGAATGGGTGCATTGCTCCCGAGAGATTTTGTTTACAGCTTCATACTAAAGTCTTGAGCACACTCCCCAATGTACCCGAGTCCCTCCCGACAGAACAATTTCCCTTTCTGTGGAACCTCTTTTCGACGTCAGGCTACAGGATTGTTCCCCCATACCGTCCGACCATGAGGCCGTTCTTCATATCCCGGGCAGCAAAAACGCCTTTCTCTGTATCACGGACGATAGACAGAGCAACTTATAATCCATAGTGCGACGCATCTGCAACCAACATCCAGGACGCATCAACGCTGTTAAAGGCTGCAATATCCGAAGGGGACCACGCAGACGGAGAGATTCCACCGTTTTAGGAATGCCTGTTCTTGCAAGCACGATCTCAGGAATGCATGCAGGTACACATAGATAGAGTGCAATGCTGGGAATCCATCACCTGCATCTTTAAGATTCGTTGGGGCGCCTCGTGCCATGCCCAACAGAAGGATTGCTTGTGCTGAGCAGGGATCTTTCGGGGTCCATCAAAGCCTCAGTCTGATTCTTCACACAGGTACTAAACGTTCCTTTGACTGCGTCAGGTAAAAATGCTTTCATATTTAGTAGTCCCTTAGCTTACGGATTTCCTCTTCGAGATGTAATACAACGAAGCAACGGAATTCCCCAAGAATACAGATTCGGATATTTTCCATGCTTTGGAAAAAGCCAGGACTTTGGGGCAAGTTAACATCGAAGCTTTGGAAGTTGATCATATCAGACGCTGTCCTCCTCATTGCTGTTTTCCAGACTTGAACGACAAAAACGCGGATATTTGGCAAGTTACAGTTCTTTCCTTTCATCCTGGTGAACTTGAATGGCTTTTGGGACAAGACTAATAAATGTTTATCCACCTCGATGTTTATTGCTTCGCCTTACAACGAACGTTTTGGAACTCTTGCATACTTCAGACCGTGATCGCCGGCTCATAACCTTTCCATAACAGCACCACCTCTAGTACTTAGATCTTCAGGAGATAAGTCGTTGTATTTGGAATTTCCACGGTCACAGTCTCTCGTCCTTTTGTAAGGAGCATCGGTTAGGAGAAATTGAACCTATCTCCTCAAAGCTCAATCCCCTCCACTGGGTTCTATTCCCTCATCAACTTCCTTGGTTAAATCAATTGTACTGCAATGAATGGTAGAAGAAACAGACGCATGAATTCTTCAACTCCACTTGCTTCGCTCACACTCGTATTTTCCTTTCCAGTTCTCATCGAAGCTGAATCCATCTCATGCATTACATTGAGAGAAACAAGAGCAGAAGAACCTGCCCCATTTAATGGCCTGAAATCAGTATGTCGATCTGCATCAATATCGGTCTTGTTCGGATTCCCATCTCCTTCCCCACGGTATTTGATTTATTGGCGCTTCTGCCTTTTTTGCACATGTACCTCTCATGGAAATGTTTCAGGAACCTTTAGGTCACTCGACTGCAACTTTTATTCCTCCCTGCTCGACAGGAACTCAAAATCTCGCTGGCATCAGTGCAGCTGCACACCCCGCTTAGGTTTCGGTTGGGAATCCCGGGACAACAGCCACTCCGTTCCATCAAAAGCAAGCGATTCTTATTGCCGACTGGATATGAAGAGTGTAAGACCGCACTGCATAAATCTCTCGATGATATGAAACAGATCAATTTACTCAGATATGTCGCAATTAGATGCTGAAGGATTACCGTCCAGGAGCTTAACCGAGCATCCGTCGACACCGGCGTAGACCCAACACCTTCAACTGTCTCAGAGGCAATGGGTGTTATAACATCATCGTTAGAAGGGCAGAAACTGCTGATATCTAATCATCCATCAAATCTTGCGATGAGAGGAATGTACTGCATATTGAGCTTGTGGAACGCCCATTATGGCAGCATCTTCTTTTCAATATCTACATATCCCAGTACCTATGCAAGTACGTTCAGAGCCGATGACAGTCGCCGCACCACAAAACATATCTTCTCTGCGTGCACTTCTGTCCCTTTTAATTGATCCAAACTTCGGACGAAGTTCTGAAGATCTCGAGGTTTTCGTTTCCGAACATTATAAACTGAACTGCTCTTCGGAAAATGAGGCCTCCTCTTAGTATCAAAGAATACAACGGCCATGAGAACTAATAGCATCTCGAACATCTTTGAATTCATTCTTTCTTTACTCAAGCCTCCCTCCCCTAGAACCCACCTCCACACCAAACAGGAAAGCACATATTGACGGGGAGATTATTTTACCTCATCCATGCAATTGAACCCAAATAGTTGGACGGAATGGATTTCCTTACGCTTGGAATTCATATGATGGTAACGCAGTGACATACAAAATTTCCCCACGTATGCAAGAATACTCCTCGTTACAAAGAAGAACTCCAACAGCTCGAAATATTTTCCATTGTGCCCTTTACTTTCTTCGTTGATTGGGAACAGGAAACGAACGTTACAAACCTAAAGAAATATTCTGTTAATTCGTTGATAGAGGAACCCTGTTTCCATTTCGCCTTCCAGGTGCCTTCAACCCACATCAGTAATTCTTCCATTGTAACAATCTCACTCACTCCGCGTGAAGCTCCCTCTTCGCCGATTTGGCATCCCCAACAGTCGCTCCCAAAAAACTTGTTCTTTTCCCGAGTTGCTACATTACTGCCTCTGGCGGTATCAAGCCATCGAAACCAGTCTGAGTAACATCTCCAAGACCATACACGGACTCCAGGTTTCAATCATCGACATTCTGAAGATTCCAAGGTTACGTAACTTTCGATTTCCTGATAATTGCCAACTATCAGTGAGCATTGCCGATGAGGTACACTTTACCCGTCCAAACACAAATCTTTCCACAAGGGGGTATGCTAGATCGTAGCCATTGACGCCAACTTAGATGAAAATGTACTCCACCTGACTCCCGAAAGTGTCCCGAATCTCGACATATTTCAATGGATATAATTTGCCATATAGTACTATTTTCTATCCGTGCCCTCTTCCAGTTGAGCCACCAACCCCTTCCTAAAGAAATTTCCCGCAAGTCAATACGTCCATCTCGTACTGGCAATTATTGGTCTCTCTCCTGGAGCAGAGATTGAGATAAAATGAAGTATCAGAACTGGAAATAGAAGAAAAAATGCATTGGAAGCCGACCGCAATTATGAAATACATCCGCAGATCTTCCAATTGAAACTGTCATCCTGTGTTTGTCTTCTGCTCGAATATGGAACAACACAGTGCTTCGGACCACATGTATCTCGTATGAATGTCGATTATGCCAGATTTCGAACGGATCCGGCGTCAACAGAAAAACTTCCCTGGCGACATACTGGGGAAATGGAGTGAACTTCTCCACTCCATCTGTCCACTCGGAATCCGGAAAATGGGAACCGATCCTTACCACGAAGGACAGGGATAATGTGAAGAAGGAAGTGCAGTGTTCGGAGAAGTGATTAAAAAGAGAAGAAGACACAGAGAATTTAAAGCACATCTGTGCGAATTTGGATGTCAGGATGCATCTTCTTGAGGCAACCAATACAATGGCAAGCATTGTTCAGGAAATGATATCCACTTCGGCATTCACTCCAACAATATGTGGTACTATGAGATTCTTACTATTTTGGGGCCAAACCTGATTGGACCCCATTTTTACACCCTTCCGGGACAAACTTCTTCGGGCCCCACGATTAAAATTATCCCCTGAATTTAAGCCCGTTTAATTACAACTTTCCCTTAAGCTCCCAAATGGTTCCCAGGCCACACACGTGGCCACAACGTACTGTAGGGACTTATGGAATGACACTCTCCACTCGAAGAATCCGAACACTTCCAGTAGCGAATACCTTCCCAGTGTCACGCCAGAGTGACACTATCACTGCTAAAGAATTTTTACTGAGCAGCACGGTTCCCGATCTCCACGATTCCAGGTATCACAAGCGTCCCGTACAGTAAGAGATGCTTGCAATTCCTCCTTTACACTAAGGAACTACTAGGAATGACATATGTCTTAATTAGTCTAAAGAATTACACCTCACATTCGGAAGTGGAAATGCCTACTACTAGGAATCCTGTTTTAGTATTAAAATTACGTAGTATCGGAAGACGACGAGGTAGGATAAAGAGGGAAAAGATTAGCGGTGTTCATCAGAGTAAAGAGGGAAAACCAGCAGACCCTCAACTTTCTCTTCCAAAAATTGGAGTTAACCTTAGAGGATTCCTTCTACGTTGAGGTAACTAGGAGCGCGTGGCTCTGTCTTCTTAGCATCTCAGGGCCCAAACCAACCATTGTAGGCGCGAGGCTCTACGAAACTCGCCCGTTTTACCCACTATGTAGTGGCCCCAATCCGTTCGCAAATACTTCTGCAGTGAGGCCAGTATGTAGTGGCCAGAATACGCCCTCAAACACTGCTGTAGTGAGGTATCCGGGTAACCCTAGGCTAGTAACGTGTCAACGGGGCTATCTAGACCTTAAGAACCCGCCTGCAAAGGTGGATCATTCCCGTAGCCTCCCACGATTACCAGCCTTCCTATCATTCGAAGAGAACAGTTTGAGTGCGTTACTCACGCCTTCCGCTCATAGGAATGCCGAAACGGAGTTGGTCTGCTGAACAGTTCGACGCTGAGTAATCTAATTAATTACTGTATATAACTGTAAAACACAGACCAGGTTAGGAGCTCATTGATTTGCCAAAGCGAGATTTCCATTTTTTCCTTGTGAAACTCATAGGCCTTTACGGTGTAGAGTAGCTTAACTCTACAAATGCTAGGATTCTCGTTGATTAAGATCCACTATTGAGCAGAAGCGTTTTCGTACCCAATGTGTTGATTCTCAACCAATTCTGGTTGTTGGAGACCTGCCCCAGATTTGGTGCAAAACTACGACTAAGCCCCACCTGCATACCATTCCCCAATAGAGCGTATCGTAACACGACACAATCTCTGCGGGTAGGGTATACTGGTTTTCACGTCACCAAAACACCAGACTGAGGGATCAGTACTTTCCAGACTCAGCCCGCGTGATCTAGGGTGGCCATGATCCGCAGTTAGGCTCCTCAGACAACAAACGGCCATAAAGTGCTTCTAATGCTAATATTTAGTGCAGAACCGACTGATTGACTAAACTATACCATTAAGGAACTCGCCTTGGGCTCTAGCTAATCAAAAGAAATGAGAATGGATGGGCACAAGTGTGCTGTCGAGATTGTGCGCCCAATACCGTACACGTGTCATCTGTGTTCAGAGATAACCCATAGGGACTTTAAAAAGAATTTCTAAGATCCCATCGAATCGGCGGCCAAACTGAAAAGAGGTGGATGTCTTTAAGACACTATCTCGAAGCGAGCGAGCGTGCCGAACGCGCACGCAAACGGAGCGGAATTCGCAAACTCCAGAGAAGCAGGGACAGCCGGTAGAGAAGCAAAATTGAAAGATTTAATGCCTGAAACTTTCCAGGACAGAAGCCGAGAAGCCGGTTAACTACTCAGTAAAACTCTAAATCGAATCACGCCCAGATCGTCCAAGTCCATGATGGGTCCACCTGACCCCACGCGCAGGGTAGCGCGAACGAGCGCAACCAAGCGGATTTGCAACGAGCGGGATGCGGCAAGGGGAACACTGAAGGAGCCACTGAGCTAGCGCCGAGGCGCGATGACCTGCCAAGTGATGCCAGGTGCGCAGAAAACAGTGTGCACTTTTCTGAAAATACGCTACGTGGCTGCTAGATGAAGTACACTGCCAGCACGGCACTGAGGTTTGATATTTCACTAAATACACACACATCAGAACCTGCATCCCACGAGTAGTGTGCCACGCAACGAACCATGCCAAGTCTAGCGATCCAATCCTCCATTGTAATGCGGACCAGCAGGTCAGCACTTGCATTGGTGGCATCGGTTACTCATGCTGTGTTTAGTTAGGTAACAAGAATTGTTCCACCTTAGGTCCGCATTGATCACCTTAGTAAGGTCCTTAACCACCTTAGAGTTTCTGCCGATGAGGCCCTTGCTACTTTTGCATATAGATTTGAGGAAGGGATACTGAAATATTTTTGATTCTGTAAGGAAGGTTCATACCCAATTGGGTGTGAGCCTTATTCCCCCTATAAATAGTAATTATCTTAAGACATTTATTACTACAGAGAGAATATTTGGTTATTCCGTATGCATTTTTCGGAGTAAAGAAAAATGAATTTGAGAGTATACATGGCTGAAAAAGAAATACTAATATTACCTCGGGCAACTGAAAATGCAATTCCGAATATAAATCGGCTTGAGCAGAGTTACAGTCACGTTGTTTTAGCAGCAGCTCAGGTCAATTTTCAAACTAGTAAATTCTGGTGATCAGTTTCTTACATTAAAGTAATATCTTTGAATATGATCTTGTTTCATAAAATACATTTTGGTGGTTCAATATGAAATGAACCACTGCTGTCTCGAAACAATTTTTGGAAGCATCTGTTCAGGACAGAACTCGTGCAAACTCACCATGAAAAAATTGTATTGAATCACGACGTACCCGGACCCAAGCCGATCTAAGACCCAAAAGAAAGATTGAGACAGCTTATGCGCCACTTTGGAAAACACCCACCCATAGCTCTTGATAAAAGATTAAAGCACGAGAATGACTTGCATCCTGGGGAATAATTGAACCCTCCAAAGTCAAAAATAATTAATCTTAAGTTGAACAGGAGAACATTCTAAACTAATTATCACACATACAATAATGAAGATCTCCGATGTGAATTACGGGAATGCAGTTGTTGTATGGTCGAAGGCGTCTTGTCCTTTCTGTAAGAAGGCAAATAAATTACTTTCCGATGAATCAGTAGTGTTTAGGGTGATTGAGTTAGAAGGACGAGAAGATGCCGAGTCCCTACGTGCGGCCATTCAAGCTGAGACAGGACACCGTACGGTTCCCGCAATATGGATAAACAATAAGTTCATTGGAGGATACAGTGAAATGAAAAAATTGCACGACAGAAAAAAGCTCATGCCAAAGATTTTAGCAGGTTATCGCACCATACTGAACGGATAGGTCATACCCTTCAATTTGATTGCATGTAAATGATTCATCCGGCTTGTGGGTCAGTACTGAAAAGATTTGAGGGAAGACACTGGTTATAGAAGAGTCTGGAAATTTCTGCCCACTTCCGAAAAGACCGAGTGGCTCTTTTTTTGGAACATCAAGTATTTAGATTATTTCTATTTTGTAGCAAACTGAGACTAAACCTTTGAACCCCATTTTACACTTCAAACAAAAATTCCTCCATATGCTTTTAACGAATTCCAAATACTCATTCGGATGATTAATAAGATAATATTTCAGTACGGTTCTCATGCGTTTCTAATTTGGCAAATGCTTGCATTATCACCAGTTATTTCATTACTTTCAATTACATCGTTCAGTTTCCAAAGCTCCCTAGGTTCTTCCCGGACAATCTTTTATCCATAAGTCTACCTCACTGCTTTGTCAAGTATTTACAGAAAGCGCCTTAGCAACCTCTGGATACTTGTGTCTCTAGTAGCCGGTAGCGGATAGGCGGGAGAGCAAGTGTTTCCTATCGCCTCCGGGCTGGGAAGTACTGAGGCTGCTACTCGTCAGTCCGGCTCGCCTGTGGGGGTGAGTCAGGGTGTTCGAGGTGGATTCCCACTCAACCACGGCCGAGAACGGTTGTGGCAAAGGTGTCCGTGGAACGCTGCTATGGATCGCCAACCGACCTGCCTTTCCGTCTGGAGGAAAGGTTGGTAGGGTTGGAGTTCGCGAGGCACGGCCACGGGTGTGGTCGTACCCGGAAAGGGGGTATAGGACGGATTCAAGGTAACGGGGCATCACGTGAGGAGCGTCGCGCAGAGGGTAGTTTTGAGGCGGTGGTAGGGAAGTGAGGAAGAAGTTGAGCTACGCTAGTGCTAACCGAACCGGTGCCTTACGACTAGGAGAGGGTAGTCGAGAACGGCGCGAGGCGTGTTATTCCACAAGTTCAGTTGTAAGGCCAAAGGGGAGGTCTTCGTTGACTCTTTACATGTAGGATAGTCGTTAGCTAATCCCTTACATACTAGTCTACATCCCTTTGAAAACTCAATTAAATAACTAAATAATTTAGGCCAATAGTACCGCCTTGGGTGATGTGGCTACACAATGTGTACACGTGGCTTACAGAGAGCAGCACGCAACTCTCCCACTGGTACCCTGTTAGGGGTGGCTGTTGGTTGACTATGGAGGCCGCCCCGCGAGGGGTCGACCGGCGGTACTGCAATGGGCGCCTCCGATGATGGCGGTCGCCCATTGGCAGTCATGGCAGATATGGTTATGGTGGCTCAGTGTAGCATTCCGCAACTTCCGGAGAACTGAGGTTGCGACTATAAGGTCTCAGTGAACTCTCGGTAGCTGGCCGTAGAGAGTGTGGTAGAACGACTCCTCCTGGGAGGTGAGGCTGGGAGTCGCCTAAGAGGATTTCGGGAGACCAGAATATCCTTATCTTTTGCTTTAAGGATAGTAGTGACGGGGCGGTTGACTGAGTCACGCCAGAGGATGGTATCTCGATCTGGTGATCGCACAGGTGGAGGGTTGATGGCGAAGCGGATCCGAACCCTCCCAGAACTGGGGAGGGGGTGCCCGTGAAGATGAGGATCGTCCGCACAGTGCGACGTCGAAGGGAAGGGTGGGAAGGGAAGAAAGTGGGTCAACCACTCGTTTTGCCGAGCTGGTTTTGCTAACCCAGACTGTTTCTACCCCTAAAAGGGGTAGAACCCAGGAAGGGGCGCAACCAAGGTGTCTCCACGGTTCGTAGACCGTAGAAAAGCTGGGAGTTTGAGTCTTTCTTGGACACCCTCTCCCGGCAGCGGTATCGTGGAGGCCGGAAAGACAAGGAAAGAGCACTTGGGGTTGATCTGTCGTAGCTACCCCATCTTGTTCGTCACCTTAGGGGACGATGCAAGGCTTTAGGCGCAGACAATGTTCCTTCCCTTGTCACAAGACAGGGAAGGAGCCAAGGTGTGGGTGGCCTTCTGGAGGACAGGCTGTCCTGGGGAAAGGTGCTACCGTGAGAGTTGAATTGCCCCACAAGTGGGACGAAGAAGGGACGGGTCGAGAAGATCGTACGAGAGTCCCGCTGAGCAAAAGGGACGAGCTAACCTAGTCTGTTTCTCCCTGCGTCAGGGAGAACTCAGAGGTAGGCACGTTGTTACAGTTGCACAAGGAAACACGTTTCAGGGGAGACTTGCATACCCGTTTATTCTTAGTGTCACTCCGATAAGCGGAGTGATGTATATACGCGGCTTTAGATAACTAACCCCTTAAATTATTTCTACATAATGAACTCACCATAGCCTCAATCAGCAAATCGGCGGGCTATCTCGAAGACCGCTGAGGGTTATTGGGTGGCCCAAGATTATTCGGTCAGCCATGCCGGGTGGCC
Organism: Bonnemaisonia californica; assembly: GCA_032355485.1. Lineage (NCBI taxonomy): Eukaryota > Rhodophyta > Florideophyceae > Bonnemaisoniales > Bonnemaisoniaceae > Bonnemaisonia > Bonnemaisonia californica. Next base: position 18,313 of record JAUBNZ010000028.1, read on the forward strand.
GATTTGCTATCTCGTTAGAAATAGGCAAAATTTAGACCACCCATAGTGCTGGCGGTTGTAGGTCCCTTATCCTACTCATTTGATGGGTAGGATATTAATGGGTTACGGAGTACTCCCTTATGAGAGTTGGTGGTTGGTAGCCCCTTATCCTTGGCCAATGAAATCAATCCACCTCGCTAGACCCGTGGTAGGGTTGTTACGAAAGTATACCCTGAGGGATGGGTTCTTACAGTTATTTTATCCCTTCGGTTACCAACCGATTCAACCCCTTCTCATACCTTTCCGGAAATTAATGTTTTTTGCACCACCATAAATACTATCACCCCCTTTTTAGGGGGTGATTTCCGGTCCACATATCCCACTAAAAGTCGGTTGACTATATCGTCTGAAAGGGCGAGAGATTTAATGCAGACAAGTCATTTTAATCCCATCTATCAGCCTTAATTCATTCAAATTAGGCGTGTGGACGGGTGTTGAGGACCCTTTCCCGTGAAGGGTCGTCGTAATGGACGTAGTACCCCCATGCGGGGTACTACGATAAGTTCCGGCTGTGCTGGTCCTGGGGCACTAATGTGGCCCTTTGAACTCGCCAGTGCAAGCCGTCCTGCCCCCCGCGCAGACGTGAACCCAACGGGGTACACATGGCCGCGGGGGAATCCAGATTTCGGCAGTCCGTACAGATCTGGCCTGTATGGCCCCATCGCGTGCACACGGGCACAGTCAAGTGAGCGGGTGCGCGGGTGTCCGTGGAAAGAAGTAAATATACCGCCCGTTCAGGAACGCACTGCACGGGGGTTACGTAACTCCTGCACCGTACCCCAGCGTCGTGCGCACTGGAGAATATCAAGGCGCGAGGCCCAGTAGCCCCAGCCGGCTATAGATGCGTATTACACGGCCCCTTTTCAAGTATGAGGGTCCGGCTTACAGGCGGAGGCAGTCGACTTGGCCATGCAGACCCCGTGGGAGCTTGCATGGCGCATGTGCCAGTGCTATTATGTAGTGAGAGTTGACCCTGCCTCTCTCTGCATCGAGATGAGGCATTCACTCTTCTTACTGACTGTAAAATTGTTGTTTCATGTCCCTTCCATACTTCAACCCCTAGCCCCGCCTTCTTAGTTCGATTATCCTCCGCGCATACCTCTCTCGACCGCTTCGCCCTTTCCAAGCTTACCCAAGCTCCCCACCGTCGGTCCATCCCCTTGCTTCGTTCCGGCTCTCAGTACGATGCCATCAAATCCCCTTCCTGTGAACAAAAGCATCTCGGCAGCTGTCGTGGCCGACACGGCTGGGCACGAGCACAGCTGTCCCGGTACAGCAGTCCCTTCGGGCGCTACCTTTCTACAGGTAGCGGCGTCCCTTGACAACTATTCCACCTTCGGTGGTGAGGGAGCGGCGGCCGCCCGCAAAATTATTGATCTCAAGGCTTCGTCTCCTCTACCGGAGTCACCGTCAGGATGACCGGCCGCTCGCGCGGTCGGTGCCTCCGACGTGATGATGGCTACTTCCCCCTCCCTCAACGGGGAGTGGGCTCCAGATGGGGGTCGAACCTGTAATGTCGTTGGGGTACAACGTCAAGGGCGTCGCGAGACCCCTCTACTGTCCGGCCTCGACGGCTCACAGCCCTCCGGCTGCGTAACATGCGTCCCCGATGGAGACCGATGCCACGCTGCGTCCAGGGATGGGTACGTGCGATGAATCGGCTCTTCCTTTGCCTAAACTCCGCCAACTTAGCGAGGAGTGGGTGGCACAACCTTATTCACATAGCAGGCTGGCTCCTGCCTGGTATTACCCTGCGAGGAGCAGCATGAGAATATACGTGTGATCGCGCGCCTGGCAGCGCGCGATTCGGTTATTGACTGTCTCTGTTGGTCCCACCTCTTCCTTGCGGCGCATTCGGAGCGGTGCAACTGCATCCCGACGGGGATGTGGTGCGATCGGTCCTTCTTCTATCGCAACGAGGGCGCGGAATACGTTCAACGTATGCAATTATTGCTCTTCGACGCGCCCTTCAGGGGCACACCAAAGGATTAGTACCGCTCGTGAAGTGCCACAACTTGGTGTATCCCCTGGCCGTCGATCCTTTCTGCGAGGGGAAGAAAGAATCGATGAATTCGCGGGCCCTCTCTCGTGGTTTTCGTCGCCTCATCAAGGGAGAGGGACATCGCGTATTTGTGAAGCGGGGCAAGCGCAAACTGCCGGCCCCGAGCGAACTAGTGGAGCCGTTGGAGGCGTTCGATGCCCTTCAATCCTTTTGGCTAAGGCCAGGGGCTCCTCCAGAAAATCTGCTTTTCCCAGACCCACCGGCCTCGCTTTGCTTTGCAAGGAAAGCGGGCAGTGATTCATAGAAGGCACTTTTGTGGCAAGAATTCCATGCCCTACTGAATCAGGAGCGAGGGATACCAACGGGGATGGAACTCCATTGGGAGTTTCATCTCCATTGTAGGTTCCCTGTTATCTCGCAGTCCCGTGGGGAGCACATTCTGCAGTGCCTCGAGACCTTGACCCCCTCGTTCCCAATCCCTAATCCGCTTTCGAAATGGCTGGAATGGGACGAAGTTCGGGCGGTCGTCTTCAAAGCAGTGGCGGGCACACGTTCCGAGAATAACTCGTACGTGCGCATCGACTACTCTCAGTTGTGTCCCTTTTCGATGGTCGCCGGGTTGCTTGTGTATTGCCAGATGGCTGCATGCCGGGCCAGCGGGAGCTTTCAATCCCTCGAGTAACTCGTCGCAGCTGGACATGAATTGCTAGGGGGCGGGGAGTGAGAGCGGGCAACCGGGCTCCGGCCTTCCGCGAAGCTGGACGGCCGACAGCCACGGCCCTTATTCGCTCGTTGGTGCGTGAGGAGCCCCTCTCCTCACTGCTTCATCCAACACATCCACCGCAGAATGTTCTGCATGAGCCGGTAGACTTGCGGTGGATAAAGAAGGTGAGGGAGCTGGCCACTGCGGTCGCTCTTCGAGCTAACGGCCACTAGGAGAGGTTGTTCCCTATTGATAACATGGAGTTCACCGTCTGTGGCCCTCTTAACCGATTGGGCGCCCTTCCCAACTGGTCGGAGAGAGCCGTGGTTGGATATCAGGACAAGGAAGCCATCGTCGAGAGGAGCTTCCCGCATGTGCTGGGAGAGTCCATGGTGCACTACGAGTGCCTGGCTCTTGCGGATGCCGCGTTCCGTGAGGAATGCAGGCTATGCTGCAAGGCCGAGGCTGCCCTCGAGACTGCCATACGAGACAGGCAAGACGCGAAGCCCTGGGAGGGCCGTTCTACTCGAAGTCAACTAGGTGAGGCCGGGTACTCGAACCATCAGATGAGCGGGGGACCCAGCTCAAGACTATGGTCGCACGGAAGATTTCGAACCCGCGATTCACGTAATGTCTGCCGTTTGTGCTCTGCGCCAGCCCTAAAATGGTGCTTGTGCGAGAGCGAAGCCGGAGGTGCGCGAGGCTGAGTATCGCCCCGCGGAACGCAGGGGGATCTTCATCGCCTCTAGGTCTCATGGAATCCCGCGGGCCACTCTCGGCGGGGGGGGAGTGGTCGTGAGGGCTCCGTGGCGACACCATTTTTCCTCGGCCGCTGCGGTGAGGGTGGGATTCTGTGGTGGGATAGCCTGATGGCTAGCCGCGCCGGTGGTGGCGGTGGAGTGCTCACGAACGAGCGCGGCGCTCCGCGCAAGCGCGTGCGTCGACAATTCCTACTTGGAAGAGGTCTTTATCGTCTCTATCTATTCTACAATGAACGTGGCGACTCCGTGGCTTGGGTCCTGTTCCTCCACCTTTGCTAGCCTTCCCCCTTTCGATAATGTACCTGTCCCAGCTCGCGTTGCTCGATGGTGTACCCATCGAGTCACGGTAGCGCGACATACTGTCAGGTAACGCGGGGTATCCGCAATGGACCCTAAGCGCGCACTGTATCATCAGTGTCGATCCAGGGACCTGTTTCCCTTTGGGGTGACTGACCAGGCCAGCCAGCGCCATCTGCCTCGTACGGTATTTACTGGGTGGCTGGTCGACAGCTAGTGGTCACATATTTTAGGCATTATTATATATTCTTAGCTGCTCCATTCAGGGCGCACCGTATCGTGACGACCGGAGTGGTCGTGGCCCAATGGCCGTTAGCTTTAGTGGGCACCCCCAGGGGGTGCTTTCCACTACCTCCTTGGCTGCCATTTAGCGTACCGTGTTACTTATTTATGTTCGTACCAATCAGGGCGCACCGTATGGTCTCGTCCTGATTGGTCGAACCTTGTGACTCAAAACTGTTTAGTCAGTGCCACCAAGCGGGACCGTGAATACTGCAATGCTGGCTACCAGTCAGCCTGTTATGATAAACGCTTTATTTTAATTGAAAACATTTCCATTCAGTCCACACCGTGCGGCTGCGTCCTGCTTGGTTGCCTGCTGTAGATCCCAGGCCCAATACACTCCGCCCAACTCGGTCGGCATGAATAGGCCCGTAGAGGGGTCAAGCGGACACCTTATTCTCCCATAATAATACCATTATTTTGCGGGCACTTCAGGAGGCACCGCATGGCGGCATCTCGAGTGATTTGGCTGCCAATTTATTTAATCCATGTTGGCGTTGCGGGTTGCCTCTCACTATGTCCCTCCCGTACTGTATTTTTAAAAATCTTTATTTTTAAGAGTGACAGATATCCCTTGAAGGGCTTGAGGGTTACTCGCCATTTTCTACTATAATTTCGATTTGCTTACACTACGTATGTCCTTTCTTCCCGTGTAATATTGTGGGGTCCTTCACTTGGCTTTTGACTTACATTGTTTACAGTATGGAATGTGGGCCACTGGTGTTACTGTTGGAGTCCTTCCAATGTTCTATATGATTGCATCTAAATTTGGTTCGATCCGGTTTGTTGGTGCTAACATTTCTCAATCGGAGGTTGTTCGTTCTGTGGCACACGCCGTGAGTGCTTTCGCGTCGATGGTCAGGATGGTGCGTATTGCTAAATCGACCTCGTATTGGGACTCTGCGTTCCGTTCTATTTCGTCCATCTTGTTGTACCCAGCCATATGCGGCTGGGGCTACTGGGCCCCGCACCGTGTTAACCTCAGAGGTACACGGCGCAGGGGTACGACACGACGGTTACGTTCCTGTTTCGCACAGGGCGTTCCGTCTTGGCTCTGATATTCCGACCTCGGCTTCGCCTCGGACGAATAGCAGAGCCTCGAGCAGTTATCTGCACTCGTAGCAGGCAGACAACCCGTACATACAGTGGTGTGCATAAGTATAAAAATCTAGATTTTCCCAGATTTTCTTTGTTTTTAGTACCATACGGAAGTTTTTCACGGATATGGGTTTAATAGAACCTTTTTGCTGGTGCATAAGTATAACTTCTATATTTCTAAAAGGACCATAGTATTGTAGCTAGAGCACTAAAGAACTTTCTGTTGACGACGCAGTATTGCCAATCCTCCCTACAACACAATGACACGCGGTCCTCCATTATCTAAAACAGAGCAGAACAGCATAATTGATTGGAAAATACAGGGTATTACCCTAAAGATGATGGCCCGGAACCTGAAAGGGTCATTGACACCCGCACGTAATTTCTTGTCCGATCCTATTCATTACAATACTACAGGTCGAAGAGGACGTCCAAAGAACATTTCTCCGGGTGATACTCGCAGAATTAACAGGGAAATTGCTAAAGGGGTGTCGGGGTGCCGCCAAATTCGGTACAGTCTGCGCTAAAAGTCTCCAGGCATACAGTTTGGAGGGAAGTCAGGAGAAGGAACAAGTATAAGTATACGAAAATGACAAAGACTCTTCCGTTGAGGGAAGTCCAAATTGATAAACGGGTTGAATTTTGTACTGGTCATGCCTACTGGAACATGGGATGGGATAACGTAATATTTAGCAACAAGAAAAAGCTCAATCTGGATGGGCCAGATTGTTACAAGTATTAGTGGCACTATTTACGGAATTGAAAGAAGGAAATATTCTCCAGGCACTCGAGAGGGGCATCTGTAATGGTTTGAGCCGGTTTATCATCGAAGGGCAAGACCAATATTGCGATTATTCATGAAACAGCTGACTCTAAGAGGTATGCTAATGTCTCAGGGGACTATCTCATGCCCTTTGCATATGCGATGTATGATGCGTCGTTTGTTTTTCAACAGGACAACGCACCCATCCACACGTCAAATGGCATGAAAGAATGGTTTCGTGCTGCTAAACTGAAAGTTATGGGTGTGGCCGGCGTCCTCACCAGACTTAAACCCAATTGAAAATATATGGGGTGTTCTGGCTAGGAAGGTATATGGAAATGGGAAGCAGTTTCAAACTGTTGGTAGTCTATTGGGAAGCATCAAGAGCAGTTGGGATGAAATTGAGCATTCCACTATTCTATCTGTCATACAATCTATGCCCAAGCGTTGTGTTAAAGTGATACAAGAAAAGGGAGGAAGAATCAACTATTGATAGATGTTAAAGTTAAGATAGCGCTGTATAGATATTATACTTATGCACCAAAAATCTAGATCCCATATCCCGGAAACCCCATCCCATAGTACCAAAAAATAAAATCTATTATTCCACACATTTTTATACTTATGCCCCGGGATGTATATCAATTTACTCATTCCACACCCCACATATTTCCACACACCCTTCTCACCCACAGCTGTCCCTCACAAATCGGGCACATGCCACTGCACCACTCATTTCAGGAAAGCTATCTGGTCCTCCAATTACAACCACGGTCGGCGTTTGCACCACTATGGCCCGCTCCACTTACCACATCATGACAACATTACAGTTAGCCCGTTTCTCCATATTTAGTCCTTCCAGCTCCCCCTGTTTAGACAAACAATTTTACTCCATTAAGATGACCCCATGGTGTCGACCACACTATTCCGAAAATTCCTTCCGTTCCTTCCTTTTCCCTCTGTTAAGCACAGGCCTTACTCCTAGGCCAATAAAGTGGAGACTTAAACCACTGTGAGAACGTATCGTGTCGCACGGCAACTATTGGCTGCCTTAGGGTACGCCCTCCCGTTAGACCAAAACGTAAATCCCAAAAGTTAAAGTCCGAATTATAGTAAGCATGTACCCCAACGGTCATCTCAAATCCAGAAATCTGCGAGCAAAATTTAGGACTCACCCAAATATCAGCTGCTTTGGTCGCATCGGACTAAAACAGCACACAGCTCAAGCAACAAGCACACCGCATGGCATCCGTCACCCATTCTGATTCTTCAAATCTGTCAATCACCAGAGGTCGCGACCGGATAAAAAGAAACATGCAAAGAACTATTGCTGTCGCAGCAACCACAGCGTCTGGCAAGACAAAATAACTCGGATTGGATGGCGATGAAACAATGGCGCTCTTGCCTGCTGCCGCTGCGGCTTCAACCGATCAAACTGGAGGATCTAGTGTGTCTGCAACTCAAATCGGTCGCAATAGACGTGTGCTCTTCATCAAAGACTTGAGCAGACCGAAGGATGCGTGCAGTGCTTCGAAGACGAAATAAGATCTGGACACTCTTCGTTTGGACGGGAGATCTTCTGATGGACGCCGCAAGTATTGGGAGAATATCCGGTTAGAGTGTACGAAGTTCAAAGAATGCCATGATCGCGTGATGGGGATGCAGCTGAGCCGGAATCCAGATGAGGAAGTTTGTTTCGCTGTTCGGAGCTGCCTTACAGTAATGGGAGTGACACAGCGTCGCATATATACTACTGCGTTCGTAATCCCAAGTACAATGTTTCCAAATGGTTTAAATTTCTGGAGCCGTTCAAGGTTCCCCGGAAACACACTTCAATGCTGAAAGTATGTGAGGTGCGCCAAGAGGAGGCCATGCAGGCAAGACCAGCTTGCACAAAGTCCGCAAAAAGACAGGAGCAAGGAAAGAATGAGTGCTACATATTCTAAAGATCATGTGGAATTTTTACCAGGCGCTATCAACCAACCGGAAAACGGTCTCAGCCCTTCCTTGTGCAGCAAACAGAGCCTTGTGGAGCGTAACTAGAGTTTCAGGGGGAGAAAATGGAATGGGATATGGAAATGACTCTCGTAGGACCTGGTGTTTACTAATATCAACAGGGGAACATGAAACGTTTTATAGTCTACTGTGGAAGCGCATTTTTAGGGCTTACAGCGTAAAGTATTCACGGATCTCCGGAAAGCAGTCACGCGTCAACGTTGGGGAAAAGATCGGGAGGAAAACCCAACCGAAGCCGTAATGAGGACGTCCTTGAAGTTCAACAACGATATATAAGATGCAGCAAGGGATCTTCCTCGTGAATTTACGGAGACCAATGCGCCTGAATACTTTAATCACTTTCTACGTCTTCGTTATTGTGGCTGTTCCAGAATTTATCCATAAGAGCCTTCTGTAGTTTGTTATGATCATATGGACTCTCAATAGGATTGAGTAAATTCCGCCAATCCTTAACTTGCTCGTAGCTGCAGCTCGGGTGGTCGATCTTATCATATTTTGTGTGTTACGTTTGTATTTTAGTATCGCCCATCAACATTTTTAACTTTCCCCCTTATTCTCTCTCTTCCGTCACGATTTTGCGGAGATTAGAATGACTAAGTTCAATTTTTCATTTCAGAGAGGTCTGCCAACCTCGTAGGCATGTACCATGGTTCAAAGTGTCCTTACAAAGAAGCAAATATTCGCTCCACTGCCATCCGGGCAGACGAATGACCCAGTGTATTAACGAGTTCGTTTCGATCTAGGATCCGGATGCCGTTTAGCAAACAGCCTATATCTTAGATACTTGACGTCACTAAGAAATCAAAACAAATCAATAACACGCCCAGCCATGTTTGTTTCAAGCCGCACTGGTGGCCACTTTCCGTTTCGCAAATCATTGAATAAGTTACTCTGTGCTATGATGGACATATCTTTCATTGCTTCCGGACACCCAAACAGGAAATTCCATATTCGTAGTCTATCATCGCACACCACCTCCATCCGAAAAATTGGTTTCAATTCCTTCCCTATAAACTGCCTATGACACGCCACTGGACAATTTGACCATTCCCAAACAGAGTAATCCACTGCCCTTATAATCCCGGAAAGCAATTTCGAGTGTAGTCAGACTCTATCTAATCATGGTCAGAAATTGAAGTTTGTTGCAGGTGTTCTTTCTGCAATTCCTTCACAACAGTTTTACAGAACTCCTTCAAACATCTCAGTACAGTTGACTCCTGCAATCTGACTTCAGAAACGAGTTGCTCCGCCTATATACCTCAAATTAATTGCCAGAGGGCTGCCTTCATCTCCTGGGCGGTGGAGGCTCCGCGTCGACCAATCGCGGCGGGACGCTGAGTGAAGAAATTAGTAGACACACATACTCTACTTCTTACATTATCTTAGATCTGAATATTCGCAATAAAGCGCGTTGGAATTCTTGCCCTGTGAATAGCGAGCCTGAGATAAGTGACTGCAGAAATATTCCAGATCAATCCTCATAGAATCCCCCTCTCTGCTAATGTCTCTGTTGGGACGACGGACGGGGCGAGACCCCCCTGTCTTCTTCTTTGATTGATCTAGATAAACCACAACAGCGCCAACGACCAAAGAAACAGTTTTATCCCACTTCGATGAGCTAGAAATAGACGATGAATAGACGATGAAGAAGACATAATACAGCGAGCTAAAGATGCGCGAGGAGGGCTAGTGGCGGCGAGAAGGGATTCTTGAGACTAATGAGCCGCTGGGAGATGAGGTTTTGGGGGAGGGGCGGCAGTGAGACGTTTTGGAGAGAGGAGGTCAGGAGGGCTCTGTAGCAACGCGCGGTGTATGTAGGGAGAACACAAGATCGAAGGGAGGGTGGAGGGTGGTGGCAGGGGGATTTCGGTATGAAATTTGCAGGCCAGAGGCGATTGTGAAGAGGGGCTGCAGCTCTGAGAAAGAGAACACTGTTTGTTTGTACCCAAATGAGTAGTTGGGTCAGGCTGAGGATCCTCAGCTGAGGACGCTCAAGCCTCCTCAGGTCTTGCGCCGGTCCACCCAGTCTGGGTCTTCGGCGCAATTCGCAAAGGCAGCGGGGATGTGTATAGTCCACCAATGATTCGTCACCAATAGTTAATTCAGTTTTAGATTTAGGGGAAACCAGTGGGGATGTCCTCAGTTTGCCCTGTTTAAGGGCCGTGCATGACAGATGGTCCCAAGGGAAGTAACACTGCCAGCCCTCCTAACAGGAAAAAGTTTACACGTTGCAAAAGGCAAACTCAGATTTTCGATTTAAAATTGTGTGGATCGCAATTCCAAAGGGAACAAAGTTGGAACAATCGCTGGCTTGGAGAAGACGTAGCCCGCAATCCCCGACTCGCTCCAAATACAAACTTTTCCACGTGTTCCCCGCCGTTCTCCTCATCCTCAAACCCTTTCGGTTCATCGCGAACCACTGCCAAAGCTGTTTTATAGTCAAAACCTCAGCATTCGTTGATATTTCGGGCGAAAACTCTGGCCGTTCCCCTGATCTGAATTCATGCCCAAACGAATGTTTGCAACCAAAAAAGGATCTCAAGATGCATTTTATGCATTGCTACAAGAGCTATCTTTTATCAAAGACGGGATTGTTACACTGCGCCAAGCATCGATCAACCTAAACAAACGTCTTCGAAGTGATTGTTTTTCGAAATCCTCTCTAAAGTGCTTGCTAAATAAGCCTCTCCTTCTATCCGCAAGGGTCGAGCTGGTTTCTTTCTTTCTTCATCATCATTCCCTACGCATACCGCTCTAACAGAAGAAGAACAGCATATTTTGGTACAATCTTTTAACATAAAGCTTCAGAAGACTTCATATATTGAGCTATTTTGAAATAGAAGTTGCGGAAAAAAGTCTTGCACAAGGCATGATGAGGAAAGGACGGCCATGCAAGTTTTCTTAAAAGTGAGCTGAAGGGATCCTGCGCCGGGATCGCGTTGAGTTTGGTACACCCATAACCCGTCCAGTTGAACAGATTCGGATCATGGCATTCAACAGTGAGACCATCGGGGAATGTTTTGCCCAAGCACAGATGTTCTATGAAAAATACAATATAACAATGCCGTGGCAAATTTTTAACCTAGACGAAACAGGTTTCAGTCCTGGAAGGGACCTTACAGGTAAGTGCAAACTCAGAGTGGACGAGAAGGCCAAAATGAGAGCTACATGGGCCAAGGTGGATTTTAGATACATAGAGCGTATCAAACTTCTTGCTTGTGTCAACGCTGAAGGTGAATCCTTTTTACTTTTTCCTGTTTTTAAAGGGGTCAGGGAACCAAATTCAACAGTTTTTTTACCACTCCTACACCTTTCCGAAAGGTGGTACCTCCTGGCTGTGTTTGTTTTTGGAGGAAGCAAATGGGGAGTGTTGATACGCTTGTGTTTAGGAAATGGGTTAATATTTTTATTACTAAGATCCGGTCTAAGTACACTTTGCAGCACTGGTTGGTTATTTTCTACGATGTTGCACTATCACACATGACTTCTGATGTTATTGAAATGTTTACTGCCCATAAGATTGCTGTTGTTGCCCTGCTTGCACATACCAGTGACAGGACTCAGCCACTGGACGTCTCGGTTTTTGGCCGATTAAAGAATTACGCGAATTTGTCGGTTAGCGAGCAGGCTAATTCCCGTTTCTTATCTTTTGGTAAAAGGGGCAAATTGGGATTGCATGAGATACTAAAAGCTATGATGTTTGGCTTTAGTGAATCGTTTAAAAAGGACAATATACGTGGAGGCTTCCGAAGGTCTGGGTTATGGCCATTGGATATTAAGGCGATTTGTTCTCCTGCGGTACGGAGAGGGGCTAATGATGAGGAACTTGTGCATATAGATGCAATTTGCGGGACCCAGGATGAAATAATTTTGGATTTTAAGAGAAATGGTTATTATGATCCCGAAATGAAGGCAGGATTTATATATACAAATAGGGGAATGGAGATTAGGATAAATGATTTAATTGATCTAATACGGGTGGTGGAAGAAAGCAGGAGGGAAGATGCCAAGGAAAAAGAAAGCAATGAAGATTATCGGGGTGCAAAGCAGGCTGCAGAATGAGAAAGAAACCTGATTTCCTTTAACAACGTACAGTACTCAAAAGCTGTAGATCGTACTAGCAGGCATTGTGTTCCTCTTTTTCTACCTCGAGCGTTCAAAGAACATCGCCTCAATATTCGTCGTTTGCTTAACAAAAGACGACTTGAAGCGGACCTAGCTCAGAGAGATGGACAGAGCAGTGCTTAATTTGTGCTACTTTATTAGTAACAATAAATTACCAGCCCTGCACTCGGTGACATCGCCTCTGCCAGACGTCGCAACGTTGTTGCAGACAAAAGAGCCCGTTGCGAGCTCCGCGAGGGGAATGCACAAGCGCTGTGGCTTAGAATCAGTTGGCCGACAAAGGGCACGACGTGAACAATAGAAGAAAGAAGACTGTGAATTTCACAGTTTACTACAGTGAATGGGTAAGACAAAATGCTCGTTTTCAAATTATTAAAACATATCTATTTCTTTGGGACAAGCCCTGGCACCTCATATGCAGGCCGAAAATCCATTGTCCTGTTGGGAGGGCTGGCAGAGTTAGGGAGCTGGCATTTGGCCTAGCGCCGTGTTAAGATTAATATGCTCACTGTGTCTTTCTTAACAGCGGGAGCTGGAGCCGGAAATGAACGGCTCGAGGGGGGACCGCGAGGGTATCATAACAAACACTAGGAGGCGGCCACCAAAAGACAGCTGTCATCGCCGCCCAATCATCGGCCTTTTTCCCTGCGAATGTGTGACCACGCAATCAATTCGAACCAGTCACAGGATCTCCTTGCTGGGAAGTACACCACTAACTTAATTTATCGAGAAATTAAGTAAGTGAAGTAAACAGACAAAGGGATTTTTGCGCTGTGGGCCAATGGATTTCTTTACAAATGCCTAATCTAACCAACCAAGCAAAGCGCTGCGCACCATTTCCTTCCGCGAAATTTACCTCCCTTTCCTTCCCTTTCCTGTTGTTTAGCACGGCCGAAGTCCATTCATGGAAAAGGGGCCAGCAGGGCTAATATTGAACTTTATTTAGGCATTTTCTGCTATGTTTGGCCTTTCTACCTTTCCAGATTCTAATATTGAACCAAAAAGCTGCCCCGCCGCTACTATTGACCTTCAACGCGTTTTCGGAAGCTAATATTGACTTCTCCCTTATAATAACTCTCCAGTAACCTACCCGAAATTACAGAAAGGAACAGGATGCATCAAGTCTTTGCTGCTGAGCAAGTGGACACAAAAAAGTCCATAACTGTGGAGCCAAACTCAAACATGTGGAAAACGATTTGCTCTATTATGTATTTTGACTTGCATGGTGCAGCCAGCATGATCATTATCCAGGCTCACGAGGCCAGCGATTCATGGGCCTGCATCATGATCATGTATCTATAAAGAATCGTGGGTCACGATGCTTTATAGGTACATTTCTGGTACATAACATACCCTTCCGTAGATTAAAATATTTCAGATGATACGGTCACGTTATCACCTGGACCGAGGGGTTGATAATATCAAAATATTATTTTCCAGAGTGTCCATATCACGTCCAATGCGAGGTCATGATATCAGCAGGAGGGAGAATATTAATCCCGAGCTTGAATTGCATTTGGCATTAATTCGAAGTTACTTACACTGCATAGAATCTAGAATCAAAATTAACTTGCGACAGGATCTACCCAAGGGTAGATTCTACACCCCATCCCAAATTTGACATCAGACTGTTCCTTCACCGCGTACATATTTTGCAAAAACAATAATACTTTAATTATTTATAATAATAAAAACATGGCGGCTCATCAATGGTGAGGACAGTTCCACTGCATTGCACACCTGCATGTGGGTAGATATCTGAAGTAAACCATATATGCACTTCGAAGGGTGGTTTACACTGTTTCCTACTCCGCAAAGCTGAGTGCGTCAAATAGTCAAAACGTCGAATTGTTGCCAACTTCCAACATTGCTGTACCCTTCCAAGGATAGAGCCATACAATCTCTTAACAGCCACTCCTGCTTTCACTACTTCACGTTTGACAACGCTCTCGGAACCATTGTTGCAATGTTGGTTTAAACTCTTTATTCCTTCAATGCCATGTACAAGCTCTGCCAAACCAGAGTAACCATCACCACAACTTCAACGTCTCCCTCCGCCTCATCCATACTATATATTTCTTCTCTGGAGGGATTCTTATTGCAAACCATCCCGGCATCCCGTTCCCCGTTCCCTTTGCATTCAAGCACCTCGTCATTGCAGAACGCAGACACCCGAGATCAAAATGAGCCGCCACAACCCGCGTATCCATCCCTCGTTCACCGCCCCGACCTCTACTTCTTACGTCCCCACCTTTTCTACGGACAACTCCGCCCATCGACGACCGAGAGGTTATCCGAGGCCGCTTGGCAAGGGAAACGGTTTCCCAGTTGTTGAAAACGGTCACTTCGTGCTTCCAAGGCACACAGAGCTCATCATCCAGCGGCGTCGCTCAGGTACTGCCGGGCATGGCTACAGCGTTTCAAACGAGCGAGCTGCAAAGCTATTTTACATCAACTACAAGTACTTCAACTTTCATGAAGTTAAGACAATCACCGAGAGGACCTCTGGCATGCCTCTGCTGCACATGCGTGATAGAGTTTTTAGCCTTCGATCTACAGTGAGTATCTGCGACCCCACTGAGCGCACCCTTCTAGTTTTGCAAAAGGCCTCCATTGTCAATGTCGGCACCCCAGTTATCTATGGCTATATTGGGATGAAGTCCCACACTACTCCGGATCTCGTTGTCATGACTAACAGCTCTGGCCGTAAGCTCATCTTGCACGATCGCCGTAGCAATGAAATTGCGCGTATAGCACAGGCCTCTTCAAAACGCCACTCCTCGAAGCGACATTCCTACAGACTCAGTATTAGTCCCGGCTATGATGCCGCATTTTTCAGCATGTGCGCCACATACCTTGTTGAGATGTGGAACAGTTAGCAGCAACTTTTGAGTGCTTAGTCAAGCATGCATTTTTCATGGTAAAATGAAAACTACCTCAGCGGCAGCCGTAGAGGTTCAACTTTCTGATTCAGCTGATTTTGAAGAGCGTCCGCTCAACTCTTTTCTCGCCAAACGAGAGAATCTCTCCCGACAAGATTTGCGATGACGCACATTACCCATGAGTTCCGCAACGTGCCCAAAGTGGAATGGCTCTCGAAACTGCTCCAATCTACGCACAGCCTCTAGCAAACGTTGGTCCTCTGACTCATTCCAGGGACCTGTGCGAAGTCCAGGCGCAAGCGAAAACGTCCAACGCTCGTAGCACTGCGAATCGCTTCGTCCGCCTACATCCGCTGCAACCACAGTCCATTTCCCCACTCCATGCTTCTCAACTGCTTCCAAAAGCTTCGAGTCCTCTTCGCGAGTCCATTTAGAATATGTCAAAGACAAGTTTAAGCGGTTCTCAATGACCTCTCGCACTTGTAACGCTGTGCGTCCTTCTAAGTTGCCTGCAATTTTGGCCCATTGTCTTGGATAGATCTTGACAAGAGCCTTAATACGCGCTTCTTCACCCCTTGTAAACGGCTTCTTATTGATTGCATCGCTCACAGTAAAGTTCCATCGCTGTCGGCATCCGCGATTGGTCCTATTAGCACCAACATGGGCGGCAATTTTAATCCAGTCATTTGGGTACAAAGCAACCCCCTGGCGGAGGGTGTGGTCTTCTTCAGGCGTCCACGGTCTACCCCGGTAGCGACGCTTAGATCTTAGTTCTATTTGGTCAAGAAGAGATGAAGACGACACACGTTCTTTTTCAGAGGCATTCGAAACAAAACCGGTTGGGTCAGGTTTCGTTGCAAAACAGTGAAACGGGGTTTCATGCAAGTTGTGTGAAACTCTTGTCCATCGCAGCGAGGTAGCGCTGCAGTTTTTGGTGCATACCCGATAAAGCTGACGAAAAGATGGGCGAGAATTCAGTATTATCCTGTCTGCGCCCAAGGTGCTCAGCATCTGGATTGAGCGACTCCTGTAGGTCGGGGTTTCCAACCGCAACAGTCTTGAACAGAATTGAAAGTGACTCTGTTTCCAGACTCAGGGACAGCACTGCGAACAAACGCATTTGATGCTCCAATCCTCTCTCCATTGGGCTCGTCGTGGCCACGTTGGTACAGAGTTCTTTCTCGATATAGTGACCCCCAGATGTAGTGTACCTACGGAATACAGGGCCTCAGGAACCTGAAGTTTTAGAGCATCCCGCATCGCGCAAGGGAGAAATTCAATATTATAAAAGAGCTTTTGCAATCCGAAAATTCGATAATTTATGAGTCTGGTAGTACCCATTTTTGTTAGAGCATCGCCACCAACATAGTAGCAAACGAGCAAATTATCAAATATGATTTGCTCATTTTTGCCTACTTGTTTGATATCCCCACCAGCAGACAAAAAAGTGCCAAAATTTATAACACCGTCCAAATTGCCTCGAGCAAATCAAACGGATTTGCTCAAATGGCTCTCACCCCAGGTGCTATTTGAGCAAATAATTTTGTACTGTTGCTGCAATACGATTGGTCTACAAGTGGCGCCAAAACCCAAACAGCTAGAGATCCAAGAACAAACT
>JAUBNZ010000029.1:0-34448 GCA_032355485.1 Bonnemaisonia californica
AACCTAGCTTGTTCGTCCCACTGGGGGACGACGCACTGCTTGAGGCGCAGACAATGTTCCTTCCCGTGTCGGAAGATTGGGAAGGAGCCGAGGTTTAGTAGCCTTTTCGTAGGACTGGCTGTCCTGGAAAGTTATGGCCTTGACGATGGCGTCGTCCCTGGCACGGGACGACAGAGGAAATGGGTCGAAGGGATGGGTACGCAAGGACTGAGAGCCAAGGGGATAGCTAACCTCAAGTGTTTTCACCGTTAGCGAAGGGTGAAGCGCAGTTAGAGGTGCGGTGTTGCTGTTCTCTTCCAGAAGCGGAGTTCAGGGGGAGAGCCTCGCGTGCTCGTTTATTTACTCAGCACTCCGCTATTCGGAGTGGTATTTATACTATTATTTCATTAATCCCCATAAATTGTATTAATTAAAGTTACAATGAATAATGCTCAGTCAATCAGCCACTAGTCCGGAGTCTTCTGTTTTCTTATTGGCTGGCAGTAGATCCGTTGCGAATCCCCTTCGCGCAGGGTGCGTAGGGTAGCCAGGCTCGTGGTAGCCGGAACCCCAAGAAAATGGTCCTGGAGTAGGGTTTGGCCCTTAGCGAGGGCGGCTGTTGTGGTAGCGCGTACCCCCCAAAATGACGGACTTACACCGACCCCAATGTCGCGTGGGGCTAGTGCGCGGTTAGTACACCACCCCGAAAAGTGGGTGGTGTACAGCGTAGTAGCCCCGTTATCCGACCAATTAGAATCATCCCCTGTGCCCGGAACTGTAGTTCTAGGTTGAACATTTAGTAACCTAGTTATCATACCCCTTGGAACTGCTGACAGTGCTTACAGTTCCCGCAGCGAGGTGTGCACTCCTCCCTATGTAGGGAGGGGTGATTGGTTACAGTAGTATGACCTGTCGGTTACTGTAGTAGTGTCGAGATATTATAGTCCTCGTAATACCACCGAAAAATGGTGGTACTACACCGTCAAGCGCAAGCGGGACGCTTGCGCTTGAGGAGGGGGCTATGTAGTACCCCGTCCGGGGGGTATTACAGTTAGTGTGAAAACCCTTCATGTGGAACGGTCGTCAAACACCCGTCCACCCGCCTAATTTTAATGAATTATGGCGGATGGACGAGATCCTAATGATTGGGCCGTATTAGATCTCTCGCCCTTTGGGGCGAGAGAGTAAACGGACTTTTTTGTTGGAGTTATGCCCCTGTAATCGCGGGGTGATAGGATGGATGCTGGAGCTAAAAAACAATTAAATTTTGGAAAAGGTATGAGAAGGGGTTGGATCGGTTGGTAACCGAATGGATATCATAACTGTAAGAACCCACCTCTCCCTGTAATGGGAGGGGTGTACTGGTTGCCATCGTTACTGTAAGCTTTGTGAGCCCTTGCGGCCGGTTGGCAGGCAGGGTACACTAACATAACAACCCCACTGCGGGTGTGTCGAGTTGGATTGATGCCATTGGCCGAGGATAAGGGGCTACCAACCACCGTATCTCATAAGAGGGTTCTGGGTAACCCATCAATATCTTACCCATTACAATTTGTACGATAAGGGTCCTACAACCGCCACCTCTTCGTATGGTCTAATTTTGGCTTATTTCTAAAGATATAGAAAATCGGCCACCCGGCATGGGTGTCCGAAGAATCTTGGGCCACCCAATAGTCTTCAGCGGGCTTCGAGATAGCCCGCTGATTGGCTGACTGAGGCTATGGTGAGTTTATTATGTGGAAATAAGTTAAGGGCTTAATACCCTAAAGCCGCGTATAAATTTCACTCTGCCTATCGGAGTGACCCTAAGAATAAACGGGTACGCGAGTCCCCCCTGAAACTGAGTTTCTTGTGCCACCGTAACAACGCGCCTACCTCTGAGTTCTCCCCGACACAGGGAGAAACAGTCTAGGTTAGATCGCCCTTTTTGCTTCCCGGGACTCACGTACCATCCTCTCGACCCGTCGCTTCGTCGTCCCACTTGTGGGACGATTCAACTGTCCCGGTTGCCCCTTGCCCCAGGAAAACCTGTCCTCCCGAAGGCCACCAAACCTCGGCTTCTTCCCTGTCTTGTGACAAGGGAAGGAACATTGTCTGCGCCTAAATCCTTGCGTCGTCCCCTAAGGGGACGAACAACCTTGGTTAGCTACAACAGATTGACCCCGAGGGCCCTTTCCCCCATCTTTCCCGCCTCTACCGTCCCGGTGCCATGACAGTGTGACCAAGAATTAATCCGTTTTCAGACTATTCCGGAATGTTGTAAAAAACGAGGGAAAATAAAGGGAAAATATAGGTCGAGGATGTCAGAAACTGACCCACTTGTCAAGACTCAGTGATGCGGGTGGAGGTCTCACCAGGACACTGAATTATGGCCGATAAGGGCGGCAAGCAGAAGGACGCTTCGTAGCTGAACAGCGAGCACAGTAAGCTCTGAAGTTTACTGTTCACTTGTTGTGTCAGATATTTCCTCTTTCTCTACAAGTTTTCCGTTCCCTGACTAAAACAGCAGGGGTATTTATACTGTTTCATAGAATTGGTTAGGGCGCAATTTTCAAGTGTGAAAATAAGCGCACAAAGATAGGTCCTGGCCATATTCAAACATACAAAAAATTAAAAACATAAAAAACATAAAAAACATAAAAAACATAAAAAACATAAAATTTGGTGAATCGGTGAAAATGTCGCTTCTCAGATCGATATTTGAAAGCAGCAATACTTTCGAAAGGCATGATGCGTAAATATTTGAAAACCGAAAGAAAATTAAAAGCTCGCGCTCGCGTACTGTGCTCACGCCAAAAGCCCTTTTCTGTAAATAATTTCAACAATCATGACCACAAAATTAATTCACGTTTTTTATAATCACAGGGATATTCGAGCATACCATACGGAATGGGCTTTCTCTACAGTAGGATAGTGTACGAAAATTTGAATTTAGTGTACTTTTTCGTGTACTCTTTTTTTTAATTACACCAATGGGAAGGGTACAGTTCTCCTTGTCCTTGTTGAGAAACTGCGGTCCTCGGTCCAGCTCCCTGCCTTTTGGGCCAGGAGTTCTGGTGCCAGTCTAACCCAGGTGTTTGCGAATGCTAGCAATGGGTCTTGCGAAGTCGAAAACCCCGCGATGCAACCCGGCATCCACCACCGGCTCATCCCTTCCAAAGCAGTGATGTCTCGCATGTTTATAAGCATTCTCATGCACCACACTCTTCGAGTTGGAACGGCATAGCATTTCGCACACACCAAACGCATCCCTCGCGATGTACCTTATTCGAAAGGGCAAACGGCTCTCTCGTGGAACAGGCTGCCTTCTCTCCCTCCGTTCCGGTCCCATGCAGCAGGAAATGCACATCTCGAAGCTTCTGCAGCATTGCCGCCCATCACAGCTTTCGCAGCTGTAACGTCGCCTGGTCTCGCCGCAGCACCGGGTACCAGTCAAGTCTTTTGGCGCGCAAGAGAACCCTACATTCATATCGTATCATTTCTTGCTTGCTTTTGGTTAGTTACTGTTCCACACCAAGCAACCACTGGGTACCGCATCAAACCTACCGTTGCTATCGGTCACCAGGTGCGGGCTAGCGCTGGTCGCCCTACACTCTGTTGCACGCGCCGCCATCGCCAGATGTGCGTTTCCGACGCGCAATGCACCGCTGCCCTCACCGCTGCTCTCGCTCGTCACAGCGTTTGCTACGCGTGCTCCGAGCTCAGGCGCTCGTTCACTCACATGGAGCGAGGAGTATATAACCAGTAGCACCCCGCATACGAACAACGCGTTGCTCAGCATCACCCGCGTTTGACTACGCGACCTCCTCAGTCGCATCATGCTGTGACAGTGGTATGTGCGTGAGCGGGGACTTATCTTAGGTTATGGGCGCGCATCGTTCCAGCTTGCACACTTCCAATGATGGGTTGAAATGCAGCCACGGGTGTGATCGGGGCAGCGGGTCTACGGATTGCGGTCTTGTCGGGGACTGGGCGCCGTGCTGCTACGTTCACTGGCAGGAGTGCATGAGGGCGGAAAAGCGCATAATGGTACTTTTTCAGTAATCTCATACCCTTTGCAGCTGTTTGTTTTTCATTCTGAAATTTGCTGCCATATCTATTGTGTTCAATTCGAGGCTGCGACTCGTGATCCTTTGGTTGCTCCCAATTTCCATTTCCTGTACGGCACCACCTACTCGTTTGTGAAGTTCCGTCCAGTGACAGGTACCGTGTACAATCACTGCGCTGCTATGTCCGAATCAATCCGCATGATGCGGCGTTACAGCACTGCGCCGAACTCATGGCAGCTTGTTTGCACTACACCTCAATGCCTTCGAATGAACTGAGTGCCATATTTCTCCGAGGACTTCTACTGTCCGTTTTAGACGAAAACGGTGCAGATCATGTATAACCATCCGTTTCTTCACACGGTAACCGTCCTATGTTTCCAATATCACGGGTGGGCAAATTGGCCCCAGGTACTGTTCTAACCCACTGGACAACACCTCATGAACCACTAAGATGACAGAGCCCTTAATCCTAAATACATAATCCCTCGCCCACATCTCTGTCCCAACTGGAACTCCCAACAGCCCCGCAAGCTCATCGCACACCCCAAAATGCACTGCAACAATCTCTCGTGAAACTTCCTGCCTTGATTCTGCAAACGCCACCCAGAGTGGACAGTCTCTGCCGTCCATAATCCTTTCGTACATCCCCTTGCGCCACCACGAACTAGAATACACCAAGACGCCAACCTGTGTGTGCAATGCAACCTGTCTACATACGGCGCCACGCATTGACTCGATGTACGACCTAGTCTGTGCATGAAGCCTTAGGGGGCCCCCATTACTGGGTGCACAGGAGAGCAATTGTTCGCGCACTTTCGCACCCGTGATTATGTCTAGATGTTGCGAGATGTGTCCGTCGGACAGCAGTATCAGACGCCAGAAGCGTGATCGCGTTAGCGAGGCAGTTTCAGCGGAGAATTGGGCGTTGAGAAGCGTGTAATGTGCGGTGAGGCAAGGCACATATACTGGCAACAGCGGCGATCGCGATGAGTACGTTGATGACGAGGGCGCTGACGAGGGTGCCAGCAATGGTACCGCGGGCAATTTAGGTACCGGCCTTTGCGGAGCGGCGTAACAGCGAATCTGTGGGGTGTGCTGCTGGGGGTGTGGAGGCGGAGGTGGATGTGCGCAAGCTTGCAGTTGCCGTGGAGAGCGCTCTAAGCAATATGCGGGAGCATGGAGCGGTTGGGCTGAAGTAAAGGCAGAGGCTTTCATGGATGTGATCTGCTGTTATGTCGCACTTGACGCCCCAGGGGACTAGTTGGGCACATGTAATGTTGCTCCCTGTCTGTTTTCAAAGCTGGAACTTAATTCACAGTGGGGGCTAGAGACTGTTGCGCCATTCACTAGACGGCTTTCTACATTCCGACGTGTTCGTTCTTTAGCAATGCTGGTGCCGCGCGTTGCAACCACAGTAACGGGGGCACCCCTGCTGGTACACCAGATACTGTAGAAGATCCATGGCAAAAGTCGAAGAATATGGGATTTTCCGGTCGCAATTATGTTGTTTATGAATATTTAGCAGTGTGTACCACGTTAAGCCACGTGTATACTCTGTAGTGTAGGAAGTTTTTCCCAGAATTTTGCTGCGAAACACTAGAACGTTGCTCGCGCCTCAATGGCTGGCATGTCAATGGAAGCACCCATACTGCCCACTGGGTGCTTTCAGAAAACACAAAACGTGCCTTGCACAAGTGCAAATTTGTGCTGCACAAGTGCAAATTTGTGCTGCACAATTTGTTTATTTTGAAATAATTTAATTAATGTGACGGCCTTCGTTCGCTCCGTATTGCTCTTTCGTGCAAGACGCCCTGGAAGACTTTCTATAGACTTCCTAAAATGTAAAAGGTAAGATTACACAACCCATCATCCCAGGTCCCAGCCAACTTCTATGTTATGGATGGAGAGAGGTCACTGAACAGTTTTTTCGCCAATGCAGCATGTTCACAACGCTTTCAGTCCGTGCTTCTCCATGGTCCATGCGGATCTGGAAAGTCCTCATTAGTGCGCAAATGTGCCGAGGCGTACAAATACACCATCCGCTCCCTTGATCCATGCGCCCTCAGCAGTGACGAAGCAGGTCGCACAGAGACATCCATCGAGTACTGCTTCAGGACAAAAGGCGTACCTACAGATTTTGCATTACATGGCAGGGCTGTGGCAATTGTGATAGACGACATCGATATTTGGGCTCCTAGACGCATGAAATCTCCATCAGATATCCGCATCGTGGCAGCCTTGAACGATTGCATTGCCTCTTTATATCACAAAGAACAATGCTCAACCGTATTTCTAGCGACAGCTAAAGATTTGTCAATGGTTCATCCGTCGCTCATTAGACCCGGTCGTATTTCTCACACCGTTTCCTTACATGCATTATCTTTGCAGCAAAGACACCAAATCTTCGGAGAGTGGATATCTGCTTTTTCATCGATACAGGATAACTGTATCGAAATCCAATCTCAGGCACAGATGATGGCACGAGCAACGCCGGGGTTTTTACGCACTGACCTGGATCTCCTAATTTCGTGGATGGGAGAGGAACTTTGTCTGGAAGAGCGGTCGTCGCTGACTATAAATCCCACCATGCAGCTACAGCCCTTCGACAAGGCTTTTTTCAAGGTACTCCGGGGTGTCAAACCTACTCTACTTACAAATCTTTCAAATTCGTCAGAGTTCGCAAGCCAAGAATTTACGGAACCCTTGACAGAGCTTTTCGGTCTGGACACAGCGATAGAACAAATGCGGGAATGTATGGCAGCTGTTTTCGTGAATGAATGGTCCTTCGAGAAAGAAAGGTCTGCGGAGGCGGCTCATGCACTTCGTGAAGTGGGCTGTTTCAAAGGAATGATGATCCATGGCCCTACAGGATGCGGAAAGTCGGCTCTGGTCAAGTTATCGCGGAGTATGGCTCCACTTAACTGCGTCAATTTCATCTCTGTCGATAGCACGTCCATCGTAAGTAGTGTGATTGGAGAGGCCGAGAGAAATTTGTCGTCTTTGCTATCTACTGCAAGAGCAACCGCCCCTTCAATTGTAGTCATCGATAATATTGATGTGCTTGCCCCGCGTCGCGGTAGCGGTATTTCTGGTGCCTCAGAGGGAACAGATCCAAGTTCAGAAGCGTTTAACCGGCTGCTAAGTACATTTCTTATCGAACTTGATGGCCTTTACAGTTCAAACTCGATAGGGCCAGTATTCGTAATAGGGACCACACGATCCCTAGATCTAATTGATTCGGCACTACTGCGACCTGGCCGCTTTGAGCTACAAATATCTGTACATCCCCCGGATGAAACCGCAAAGTTGAATATCCTCAACGCGTTTTGCCATGCTAAGGGCCTTACGGAAACTGACAATGCTGCGCTTAGACGTATGTTTGCTGCACATGCATTGTCAGGAGATGCAGATAATTGGACAGCTGCTGATTTGCATTCGATTGCCCGTGGACTTCTAATTGATGGTATTGTCGGAGCAGCAGGACAACCGATGAGTTCTACGTTTGTGACATCAGAGTGACATTCGATGCCTTGTCCATGTGTCGTGTCGTCTTGACCTCCAGTCATCTCAAGCGGTGCCTTGAGGTAACGATTGATTTCGCGGGATATTAAATTAAAAATATTTAACTATGTTGCTGATGTTAGCATAAAGAAATGTCAAAATGCGGAGACGATACCATGTTCAGCAGATGGCTATGCAAAAATATTGCGACAAGCCAGCTACAGTATGTACCCTTCTGAAGGGCACATGTATTGCCATAAGCAAGAGTACGCAAGGGTATTGGCGCAAGGGTATTGGCGCAAGGGGGCGCAAGAGCACCCAGCCCGTTGTCCGAATTTCTACGTAAGATAATAACGTTGTGTGAGATGTTCTAACTTCCAACTAAACTTCATCTTTGGTGCTGCCAAAATGGTGCCCCTCATTGAAGAACGGGACAAGCTAATGAATATCTGCTATTCGCATTTTTTAGATCTTTGGCACAATAATTCGGCTAGCTCTCCAACATAATCTATCAGTGCATTACAATCGTGGCAAAGTATCGGCCAATCGGTAACCCGTCGACTGAGTTGCTCTACAGATCACGACATTTATAATTCATCGTGGTCGTCAAGGGAATTGTCAGCGTCTTCTCTCGTTTCGCTATTTTCAGTGTCCACGTCATCAGCTTCCATATTTTCATCAGAGGTTGGCACATCTTCGATAACTGGGGCGTTCGGATCGATACCTAGGCTGTCTGAAAGCATCCTGTACATTCTTTTCGCGTAATCCGCATTGTCATTCATCAAATACCCGGAGGAAATGAGGGCGGTGTCATATACTAGATGCCCGAGATCCGCCGCCTTCTCCAATTCATCTCCCTTTTCGACTTGGTTCAACATTGCTTTTACAAGCGGGTGATGCGGATTAAGCTCCATGATTTTCGCCTTTGGAGTCATGTACGACATTGAGTCCGGATCAGCGAAAGCTTGCGCTTTCATTATAATTTCCATTCGAGCGGAGTACCCATACTGATCTGTGGATAAAACACAGACAGTTTCGCTGAGACGGGTAGAGAGCTTCACCTTGGAAACTTTATCCCCGAGTGCAGTTTTCAGAAACTTTGTCAGAGGCTTGTAGGTTTTGCGTAGTGCCTTGTTCTTCTCCTTCTCCTCCTCTTGATCTTTCTCCCCGAACTTGAAGTTATCTTTGGAAATTGACATAAACTTCGTTCCTTCATAATCGGGTAGTTGCATAATCATGTGCTCATCAATGGGCTCAGTCAGATATAGCACTTCGTAACCCTTCTTCAACAATTTCTCCAAAAATGGGCTCTCTTTTACAGTGTCAAGGTCAGTACCCGAGTGATAATAGATCTGGTCTTGATCCCCTTTCATGCGCTCCATGTAGTCATCAAGAGACGCCCAATCGTTCGGATCACCTGTATCAGTCTTCGATGAACGGAAACGGAGCAACTTAGCAAGCCTCATGCGGTTGGATGCGTCCTCGATAACACCAAGCTTGAGGCTCCTTCCATATGTCGTCCAAAATCTGATGTACCTATTCCCTTTGTTCTTCTCCTCATCGCTTGAGTCCTCAGCAGCGTCATCCGTTGACGTTTCATTATCAATTTCGTCCTGCTTCATGAGAGATCGAATCGCTTCCAAAGCCTTGCGCACCAACTTGCGCTTGATGATATCCAGAGTCCTGCTTTGCTGAAGCATCTCACGGGATACATTAATAGGGATATCATCGCTGTCAACGATTCCAACAAGGAATGCCAGGTAGCGCGGAAGCAGGCCATACTCAAACTTATCTGTTACTAGCACTCTGCGCACATACAGACGAATAGCATCTTTCTCCTCTTCAGTATTTCCGCCATATAGTCCGACCGGAGGCTTATCTGGAATGTAAATGATACTCTTGAATTCAACATCCCCTTCCCCTTTGAAGTGAGCTCGAGCCATCGCCTTCCCGGGGAGCTTGGCTATTCCGTTGTAGAACTCTGCGTATTCCTCTTCTGAGATGCTACCTGGATCACGAGTCCATATAGGCTTGTTCTCATTCACTAGTGCCCAACTCTTTCTGATTTCGGTGCGAGATTTCGGCTCCTCCTGAGTATCTTTGGCATCCCCATCTTCCACTCTGATGTCATCATCAATATAATTTTCTTCTCCAGGCTTGCTATCCTCCTCAGAGGTGTCTGAACCAGATTCTTCCTTGACATCCTCAGTGTCTTCAGTATCTTCCACCTCAATCTCCTCCGAGACCTCAAGGTAAATCGGGAAGTTAATGAATTGCGAGTACTTTTTGATAAGTGCTTTCAACTTTTGCTCCTTTAGATACTCGAGACCTTCTTCCTTCATATGTAGAGTAAGTTTCGTACCACGGCCAAGTTGTTCTCCATTCGTGTCCTCAAAAATGGTGAATGTTTGCTCTGCTCCAGATTCCCAGACGTATTGCTTGTCATTGTTTTGCTTCGATGTGACAGTAACACGATCGGCGACGAGGTATGCTGAGTAGAAGCCGACTCCAAATTGTCCAATCAGATTTGAAGTATCTTTTGCCTCAGCAGCTTTCTTCAAGAAGGCATTAGTACCGCTCTTGGCGATAGTGCCAAGATTCTTGATCAAGTCATCGCGTGACATCCCGACACCAGTGTCAAGAATCTCAAGAGTTCCAGCATCCTCATTGCTACGAACCCTGATTTCGAGCTTTGCATTGGCTTCATCCTTTAGAATTTCTGGGTTCGACAAAGCCAGGAATCGAATCTTGTCTAAAGCATCAGATGCGTTGGAGATCAACTCCCGAAGGAACACATCCTTATTGGAATAGAGAGAATGAATAATGATGTCCATCAATCTATTCACTTCAGCCTGGAACTCGAATTTCTCTCCGATGGAGTCACTTGAGGAAGCACCATTAGCTGAACCGGACGTCACAGTTACTTCGTTGGGTTTTAAAGCATCGACAGACATAGCACTGTCTCCACCAGCAGCGGCTGAAAGCAACAGTATCCATAAGCAAAGCAAAACCCTACGACCCATCTCGTTTGACCAAGGAGAAAATCAATAATGTATGTTCAGGATTGATTGATTCTCCAGAGAAGAAGCAGATCACTCAATGGGATGAGACCAAGCCTCCCAGTAGAGAGTTCAGACGAAAGGCGATACAGACTTGAGCGACACGATCGGCAAGAAGGGGGACCAGCGCGGTTTGATGATCATGTTAGATAGTAGAGTCCCATTTTAATGGATCGCTGGATCGCGAACCACTCAGCCTCTAAATGAGGATGGTTGCAATACAATAATGTCAGAACTTGAAGATTGACATACGAAGGGACATGGTCCGTTCTGATTGGATATCTATATGCCTAGAGGCATCGATACGACAATATAAGCACACCTGAAGGTGTTTTATAACTGTTACTGTCAACCAACAAGACTGATTTTTGGATCTCGGATATCCAGGATAAATGCATCGTTCAACTACTACTAGCAGTATTGCATCAGTCAAAAAGGGGTATTTTAATCTTACATTTTAAAATATGAATTTTGGACAATAAAAGCACCAGTACTAGAAGTTAAAATTCAATTAAAATCTCTAATCTGATAATAAACTGAAAAAGATCTGATCTAATTTCAAATAATCACACTGTTACGCCACTGTAATGCAATGCGATAGAGTATCGCATTTCCTTCGAACCAGTGCACGCTGGTGCCGCTGGTTCCAGCAACCTCTTTTCGTGTTATGGCCACCCTGGACATTGGTCATTGCCTTTTGTGGCTAGTTACTGTTCGTTCGCCTCGACTTTCATGTGAGTGTCTCCCTTTTGAGAAGAACTTCTGACCCCTCTTCGTTTAAGGCGTACCATTAATCAAGGAGAAAATATCTCAGCATGTCGGGGCTGCAATTAACCAGTGGGCAGGCGCGTGCCAATCGCGACCAGAGCGTGGAATCGTCGGCGTCAGGTGCCCCAATCCGACACACAACAAGGCCGATGGTGACAGGCTCCTCTGTGATCGCAATGAAATGCGCGGATGGTATTGTGCTAGCGACGGACACATTGGCATCGTACGGCTCACTTGCGCGTTTCCGCGATGTGTCACGTCTTCACAAGGCGACGGAGCAGTGCGTGGTGGGTGTTGGCGGCGATTTTTCAGATTTTCAAGAGATCAAGATGATGATCGATCGCGCTACGACGCGAGATTACTGCTACGACGATGGGCATATTCTGTCGCCGAAGGCCATCCATCAGTATATGGCTCGAGTGATGTACAACCGCCGTAATAAAATGGACCCGCTGTGGAATTATGTGGTGATCGCCGGTGTACAGGATGGGACATCAGTGTTGGGGCTGGTAGATTTGGTGGGAACGCATTTTGAGAGCGAGGTTATTGCGACTGGTTTTGGTGAGCACTTGGGGTTACCGTTGCTGAGGAAGGCGTATCGGGAAGACATAACGGTGGCGGAGGGGAAGAAGGTGGTGGAGGATATCATGAAGGTTCTATTTTATCGCGATGCAAGGACGATCGACCGCGTGCAGATTGCATGTGTAACAAAGGACGGGGTTGACATCGGAGAACCACGCAAACTGGAGACGGAGTGGAACCATAAGGCGTTTATCGGGGGTGCCCGGGCTACTGACATGTCCACGTGGTAGGCGGTAGAGTGGCCAGTGTATTATAGCTCAGATTATGTGCTGTGGCAAGTGTGAAGCTGAACGGTGAGGGTTATGGCGAGTATGACGTAAAAGAAAGCGGGAGTTAAACTGTGCTGATATGTATTGGTGGATGCACCACAGCTGTGAGCAGTTGTCAACTTGTCAAGATTTGCGAAGGCCCGACGACGTTGTGACAGGAAAATTGAGCTTGAGAGGAAGGGTGAATAAATGGTTGAATGCAGCTGCATAAAGATGAACAGCAAGGTACGAGGGCTTGATGCATCGGAAGTTTTTTACCGTTGAGAGTTGGTAGGAAGGAAATTGGGACGGCTTGAGTTTCAACTTCAGGGCTTTTACTTTGCGTATCTACCAAGGGTAGTCGATTGGAAGAAAGTATCAAGTGTTCGGTTACTTTTATTTTTATTTTAAAAAAAAGTAAAAATAATATCCTTTGAAGGGATAATATAGTGTGATACATCTACAATATATTTTGGCTGTTTCAGTTCCGTTACAAAATAAGCTGCCGGGGCTGCTCGAGCTGTAGCTACGTACGTATCTACGTATCTACCAGTATTTTTTTCAATTTTCCAGCGATTTACGTGTACAGAGCCTCCAAAGGAATTCCATTTAAGGAAGCCACGTGAAACGGGAATATTTGAGAAACCTCAATTTCCTTCCCTGCCCATCCGCAGCCGCTTCATATTGCACACAATCACAGTGGCACTTGCTTCGCCCAAGTCCCCAGCACCCTCCCGTCGTGCCCAAACTTCCCGCTCCACCAACTGCCTGCCATCGACCGTCCCTTCTGCAATGTCGCTCGATGCAGACACCCTCTCCTCCCTCTCCACGCTCTCGCTACACACCCCGCCCCTCCTGCACGACCCGTCGGTCCTCGCGGCCTATGACACCTTGATCCTTCCGCAGCGCCCGCCCGCGTCCCCCGCGTCCCCCGCGTCGCCTTCGTCGCCCGAGCCGACCTCCACGCGCGCAGATGCCCCGACGGACTCGGAGCTCGGGCTCCCGCCCATGCGCGAGGCCGCCTTCTCGGCCGCGACGCCAGCCGTCCGTCCGCTTGTCGCCTGGCTGCTGTCCGCGCCGTCCGCCTCTGTTCTTACAGGCTTTTCTAGGGCACGGGCTGCAGCAGCTGTTGCGGCCTTTCTTAACGTCCAGCATACCGATGATGCCGCCCGGCGCGTGCTGATTATTGCGAGGAATGATCGTGCTGCGTGTGTTTGGGCACGCGTGCTGTCGCGAGATTGTGATGAGGTTGGTGTTACCAAGTTTCCGGCCAGTGCTGCGAGGCAGGACAAGGTCCTCGACCTTTTGCGTAAGGCCAGACGGCCGGGCGTCGTTGTGGCGTCAGAGAGGCTGCTGCGTGGTGCATCTATGGCCCGTTTGAGGAATGTTGTGCGTGATGGGGGTATCTGGGACCTTGTGTTGTCGGATATGGTTGGGAGCGATGCTTCGCTCAGTGAGGCCTCATGCCCGTTTCGCATGCTTGTGGATAGAGGAGCTGCGCGCGCTGTCATCGTCGCTTGTTCTGAAGAGGGCGCTATTGGGTTGACTGTGGATGAAGTTCAGAGCTTTATGAAAGACCAACTTTCGACGGCAGTTTCATACAGGCGCCCCGAATGTTTCTGGGGCACACCAGAAGTAATAAAGGCTGCGAAATTGTCGGAGTTGCCAAAACGCCTTTCGTCTGCGGTCAGTGAGGATGACGGAAAGCTCAAACATGGACGGCCAAAACCCGCGACAAAAACGGCAGTTATGGCAAAAAGGACAGTTGTGCCCCCTATTTCTCACACTATGGAGACATCGCCTTCACAAGCAACTCAGCCTCTGCGCAATTCTTCTGTTACAACTAGATATCACCGTTCGGTTGCCGAGAAACCCGATGAGTCAAAGATTCCGACGAATCCGGCTACGCCTGGTATTTCGGCAAGCGAAGATGTAACGGCCATGTCACCCAGGCGGACAGCCACGAAAAAATCCAATCCGGTACCGTTACAACGAAAGGAGCGAGTGCTCAATCTGCGCAATTCTCACAGAAATGCGCCCAGTTCGCAAGATCACGTAGAGATATCCAGGAAACCAGCATCTCACCAGACTGGTCCAAACGCGGTCTCCAGCACTCGCCGGCGGTCTTCTGAAAGGCAGAAGAGCTCCATTGCTGCCAGGCAACAATCTCAACCATCAGAGCTTACCAACCCTAAGCCCCGCAACCGCTCAAGTGATCTGGTACCCGGAAGAGGTGCTCGGAAGGTACTGGTGAAGCCTCCATCTCCAAATCGACGAAAGACACGCTCCCGGGTGCTGTCTGTTATTGCTATAAGCTCTGAGGATGACAGTCTGAGTTGCGAGGATCAGTGGAAAACGCCACCTTCTAAAGACCGTCATCAACTGCTCAAGTTGCCGATATCTTTACAGGAATGTCTGAGCGGCAGTGACGAAGAATGGAAGAGTCCTTTTTCTCAGCCACTGTTTTCGCAGCCCGCTTCACAAATTCCTGCTGCCTCACGAAGCCCATCAACTAAAACCTCCGTTCTCAAAGAAATTGTTGCGCAGAGGGGTGGGCGCAGAGTCAGTGAATCGCGACGTGGAAGCCGGAAGGGCACCGATTTTCTCCGAAAGAGTAACGAAACCTCGAATGATATTCTACGGAAAAAGAAAGGTACTGGAGGTGACGCTTCACGGAGAAAAAGTGGGAGCAAAGAGGGAATAGTGCGGAGGAAAAGTCGGAACGGAGAAGTCTCTCGGAGAAAAAGTGAGAGCAAGGGGAACATTCTCCCGCGGAGGAGTCTTGAAGAAGACGTTTTTCCTCGCAGGAAGAGTCTGGTGGATTCAGGTATTGTGAAGGGCGCCGAGGACATTCCTCGGAAGAGTGCTGGCAGTGGTTCAAAACTGAAATCCATCGCCGCTACAACTCTGCCAAAGTCGAGGAATGCGACAAATGGCCGTCTGTTTTCAGACGAAACAATCGCAAACATGTACCCGAATACACGAAATTCGTCGCGGGGCGGCGGCAAAGCAAAGGCGAAGGACAAAAAGACGACGTTGGGGGGGAAGAAGGCCGTGGAAAGGCAGCAAATGCCTGTCCATCGTCGATTCTCTCAAGAAAAGGTGGAAAAACTGAAGACTTCCTCTAAATTTGAGGAAGTAGCCAAGGCGAGCCGTAACAAAAACAAACCTCTGGATGTTATTGAAGTTGACTTGTCTACTGAGGATATATACGATGCAGAGACAAGGAAACGGCTCAGCACAATGCCCAGACGCCCCAGAATAGAGAGCGAGGAACAAGTCATAGTAATCAGCGACGATGAGATGAAGAGTGTTCATTCTCCACGAAAAACCACCCAGTCGCAAAAGAAGAGTTCTGCCGTCCAAGGAAGGTTGAAGAAGTCAACCAGTAATGGTCGGAATGCTGACAAACGTACGAGGTCTGCTGTCAACGGTGGACATATTGGACGAGGGGGTTCACGTACCCAAGGTGGAATTGAGGGACTGTCGTCTGCTCAATGCGATGAATACCGGGCTATATTGAGGGAAGCTGCGATGCATAAATCGTTGGGGGAACCGCGCAAGGCTTTACAGCTGTACGCCGAATGTATAAATATATATGATGGAGATGATGAAGTTCAAAGCACATTTCTTGCCCTCTCAACAGCGACCGCAACGCTGACGGCGGGTGATTTCAAGGACCCCTATCGACCACCAAAATCTCCGATAAAGAAGAATCAGACATCGTTGCACCGAAGGCGGGCAAGACCAAGGGTGCTACGGTCGGAAAGATCCCCCACAGTAACTCATTTGTCTGAAGTTATTACAATAGATGGATAAAACAGGATATTGAAGTTGCACCTTCCATGAGGACTCCGTTCTTGTAACTGTGTTATCAACTAACGGACATGATCAGAACAATTCATGAAGGTTGTTTAGAGAACTGGTAGGGTACGGAGCCAACTGTGCTTATTTTCCCTTATGCTATCTGGAGCTTTATGTTCCACGTTCACCGCAAGTTACATCCAATCAAACTTAACTTGCAATCAACAACGCCAGGTCGTCGGTTGATGTAAATTAAAACTGCTACTGCTTGGCGTCTATCGAGAGGTAGTCGACTCGTTTCGACCACTGTCCTAAAGTCCAAGTTGCAAATCGTTCCGTGATAAAATGCCCACAATAATAATGCTCGATTGACTGAGGCCATCAGCAAGGAAAAACGACAAGCAAGAACCCTATTACACAAAACGAATGCAAAATTTTCCCTATTTAGATACTACGAAAACGTTTTGAATGCCCCAAGACAGCACACGATGTTCAACATGTCCGGTGCAATAGGCTTCGGTACGATCATGAGGCTGGGGGATCCATGAATTGTCACTAAGACGGGAGCAAACCAGTGCCTAATTCAGGGCTTTTCTACAAAAATGATGAGCTTGTTGCGAAGAATCCCAACAGAACGCAAGCAGCATAAGGAATCGTGGGTGGAAAGCCATTCGGTATAGGCGGTAGAGCTGGAGGTACACTTGTACTCGGAAGAAACGGGTCCTGAGATCGTGGCCTTCCGTCCTTGCTCCTCGGCTTTGGGTTCAAGCCTATGAGAGCCTTCCCAGCATCCGGGGCACTCAGTCGTTTCGGAGCATTTCGTTGTACGGAGCGACGGGATATGTTCACCTTTGAAGAAGAGTTCTTGCTGGTCGGTTTATCCTGCTGAGGCCGCTTTCCTCCACTGAACCCCTTGCCAAACGGCCGCACCTTCATCATGCGCATCTGGACATCTGCGTCAACCTCTACGACGGACAGCGCGCTCTCAGTAGGGCTGAGCTCTAAAGCGTCGATCCACATGCCAGTTGCAGCAAAATCGCCAGGTAGTGGATGCGACACCGTCAGACGTTCATCTACCTGCTGTAAGGTAACCACGGAACGCTCAAAGACGAGCTGCGCACGGGTGCTGGAGCCGTGCGCCCGCTCCAGCTTCTCGTACAGTTGCCATGTGTGGCGCAAATCGGGATGCAGTTTTATACATTTTTCGAGCAAATCCCTCGCGCGTGGCATATCGCCGTCCTCCGCTTCAAGCTGCGCGAGCCCCGTCAAGACGGGAATAGAACGCGAATCAATTTCCAATCCGTGTGCAAAGTAGCGCCGCGCTTGCTGGATCTCCCCCTGCGATGCTTCCAGAGTGGCCCAGGCATGCCATGTGCGAACAGAGTGGCGCGACCGCGGCGCAGCCCAAATGGCTTCCTGGAAGAGTTGGCGAGCACGGGGGATATTGTCCATGTCAGCCTCCATGCATGCCCATGCGCGCCAGGAGGGACCGTGGCGTTTGTCGACACGGAGGGCATCCAGGATGTGCACGCGGGCATCCTCGACGTTTCCAGAGCGATAGGCCAGCATGGCGTAGGCCTGGTGCGGGGCCGGATCTTGCGGACGGACGGTGATGGCTCGACGAAGGAGTGCTGCTGCTTTGGCACGGTCACCAGCGCGTTCGCATGTGACTGCGTGCGATATGTAGGCGTGCGTGTTGCGAGGGCTTGCGACGTGGGCACGCAAGAAGAGGGAAATTGCTCGTGAGTAGTTGCCGAGGGTGTCTTCGAGACAGCCCCATAGGACGTAGGTTGCGGCGTTACGGGAGTTGGCCTGTATGCCTTTTTGGAAGCAGGCACGTGCGGCTGGATAGTTGCGGAGAGTTTTCTCCAACACGCCCCAGACGTGCCATACGTAATAGTTGGTCGGGTCGGCCTCGGCGCCATTTTTGAAAGCAGCGCGGGCTGCGATGTTGTTATGCCCGTGACGCTGATGCCAGAGACCCAAAGCGACCCAGGCGGCGCAGTGCGAATCATCGGCACGGATGGCAGCTTCGTACAAACCCTTTGCTCGTTGCAGACAAGATTGACGCTCTTCGAAGACACCCCATGCCTGCAGCAGGTAGGGATTTCTAAGGGATGCGGCAACTCCGCGACGGTACGTGCGTCGCGCAGCCTGGATATCACCGGTAGAAGATCTAAGGCGCGCCAATCCGAGCCAGGCGCGACCGTCGGCGCTGTTGAGGGCTATGCAGCGGCGATAGATGCGCTCGGCTTCGGCAGGGTTGGCTCTCGGGCCGCGGGTTAATTGGCGGGCGCGATAGGTGAGGATGTCGAGCTGCACGGGGAGCGGGGTGGGCGGGTGGGGCCGAGGGCTGTCCGGGGCCTGCTCGGACTCAAGAATATGGCTATGGACTTTCTTGGAGAGAAAGTCGGGCGAAGGGGGCGGGTCGGAGGGTGTTGGAGGGGTGGCCTGGCATGTTGGGCGGGGGCGTTTTGTGGTAGGACTGCGAGATGGCAATGGGGTTGAGAGGAAGGCTAGCATGGTCGTGGCTGCCTGTGTCGGAGTGAGGTCGGCAGGGGGCAGACGAGGAGCGGGGAGGTTGGGGCGAGGGTGCTATCTAGCCCTTCGGAGCGTTATATTAATGAGGCTGCGCAAAAAGCTGAGGACGAGCTGGAAATACAGTATCTAGAGCTGGAAATGCAGTATCTAGAGCTGGGAGTCGCAGCTTCGCAGATACAGTATCTATCGCGCTAATTGGCTAGATGGAGAGTCAAACGCGGATAGCCTCCCCGAGATTGTGGCCACACGGCTTTCCTGCTGGGGGTTTCCTGGGCCCTAAAATTCTCCAGTAACTACTGTAGCGCCCGCAGCAACAAATTAGGCCGCCCCCTCCACCGCTCTTTTTACCGTGATGGATCTCCGTGACGCATCTCCGTGACGGACCCGTGACGGACCCCGTGACGGACCCCGTGACATCACGCCACACATCTTTGCCACCTGTACACGTACGCGCCCTGTCATATTCCGCCACTTGTACAACCTGTAGGTATCAGTTGAAACGTGTGGATATGTGTAAAGCTTTACTTCTTCCATACGGCAGAACGCGTCGCTAATTACTGTACTGCCTCGTACACGTGTACTATATCCCTTCCTGCCTTTCGTGGGTACTGCCATGTTCGCCAACCTTCGACAGCACGACGCCTCCTCCCCGCCACCAGCCACATCGTGCACAGTTCACACGTCATAGCACCGCAGACAGCCGCGTAACTACCCACCCACCCAGCCCAATCTCAACAGACCATTGATCCCCTCCCCAGCGATCCGCGCGCCTCACAATGAAGCATGTCAAGATTCTAAAGCGCCCGTCATCCACCCCGTCACCCAATTCATCCCCCAACCCATCACCCACCAAGCAACCGCAGGCCACCCCACACACCCGCCAACAACGCGTAACCGCAGAGATCAACGCCCTCCTCAAGACAGCTCTCACTCGCGAGCGCACTCGTCTCGAACAGCTCCAGAAAGCCCGTCAGGAGGCTCTCTTCCGCGCCATCGCAAACATGCTCTCCTCCCGTCTCTCAGCCGTCATCCACACCGCCGCATCCCGTGAAACAGATGCCCTGCTCACCGCTTTGACAAAACTCAACGCATCAGCCCCGCCCAAGCCGCCTCAGACCCCAGCCCAGACCTCTGCCGAGACGCGCGAGGCATTCGCCACCGCCTTTGAGAAGGCCACCCTTCCCGCCTTTGAGGCCTCTGTGCGCGAGATGCTTTCTTCAATTGCCGCTTCTGTAGAGAAAGCTGCTGACGAGAAGGTCGTTGCACCGTCAGCGGAAGTTGTCGCCGTTTTGGCCCGTACGGCCGATGATATTCGTTCTGTGAAAGGCACCACCATCGATCTTATTGCCACTGCCGCCGCTCGCGTCGAAGCTCCTGTGGACCCGGATGCGGAAGATCTGCGCATCGTTCAGGCTGCACTCGATGTCGGTGATGTTAGGGCTGCTTTGTTGCATTCTGTGGGTCGGTCACCTGCTGTGTGTGCGCGTGCTGTCAGCGGTGCCTTGGACAGTGATGTGTCTGCACAGGACGCGCTGGGTGACCTTGGCGATAGCATACCACCGCGCAGGCAGCTTGTGCTACTTGCTGCTGTGCTGGCCTCGGATCTGGGTGATAGGATGGAGCAGAGGATTGGATGGTTGTATGAGGTGGTTACGTCGATGGATGACGCGCCAGAGTTTGATGTATCCGTACCGAACGTCATTGCGGATTCCAAGTGGTTGCTGGAGAGTGTCATAGAAAAGCTGAGGGAGTTTTCAAAAGGGGGCGGCATAGCTGCTCGGGATGGGAAGCATGCCAAATTGCTCATTCGTGTCCTAACAGCACATGTCAACGCTATGTGAGCTAGGGGGTTTTGATTTTCGTTTATCCAACTTTGACCTTTCTCCTGTAAAACAAGCGGCTACTTGCTGGTTACGTGTGCCACTTCTTTCTTATCTCAACGTAAATAATGCCTTTTCTACAACCGTTCTTGACTCGACGAACACGGCAGTTCGAATGGGAACGAGATGATGCTCGTATCTACGGATTTTATACTTGTATGGTATAGTACTGTAGTGTATCTCCAGGGCTCTCGCAGCTTACTTGACAATGCAAGCGGTCAGAGATCAGACGGACTCCATAGGAAATGATGGGGACGTAATGTACGCATTTCGGTCTTTTGCATAGATGTTCGTGTGTGAAGACTAAAGACGCATGTTTGCATGTTAAATAAGTGAAATGGTATGAATGGCAATGCGAAATCTATCTACGCATCATGACATGATGTCATCAGTTACTTTGTCAACATGTTCTATCTATTGGTCGTGTACCCGGACGGTAACATGGTACTGGAACGTCGACTGGTGGTGATTCTCTTGTAGCGCCATTCAAATACAAGCAAAGCCGAATGGGCGCAAGTATTAGGGGTATTCACAGTAGATTCAGAATTGTCTGTACCCCTGATACCTTTACTCCCGACTCTCCTAGCAGCTTAATAGGGTTCCCTTTTTAAAAAGGGGGAGTCTTAGCAGTTGCAGTCTCGATATCGTGGGCTTTGTGATTGGGATTGAAGTATCCGATACAGATACAGTAATCATGATTAGCTTCAGTGTTGAGAGGGAAAATGTATACTAACTGAGTTATCGTTTGATTCAGGTGCAGATGTAAACGGGGAGTCGAATGTAGAGAAGTGGGTAATTTAGGTGGATAATACGGATATATGTTATGGTTTACTTCAATGCGGGGCCTCAGAGGGATGCTTGTAAAGCTGTAGATACAGCTTGATGCTAGTCTGGCTTTAGGGGAAAGGCTCAAAGGGAGGGAGGTTATAGGAAAGGGGAAGGCTTTGGGGCATAATTAAAGTTACAGAGAGTGAGATTGTGATCTGGTAAGGTGAGGTACCCCTCGAGGGGTACAAGACAACTGGGATATAAACATGAAATGGAAAGTTGATCATGCTTCAAGGCAAATACTTTTTAGGGGCATCTATAAAACGTACTGCACATAAAAATCCACTCCACTAATTTAAGAGACCTGTTTAATTGGTCAATTTTCCACAGTCGGAGCCTTGGCCGAAAGAATGCAGACAAGTTTTTGACTTTTAAGGGCGAAACTACAGCGTGACCTCTTGAGTCTGTGACTGATGCCGCAGAGGTGCTTTAAAAACAAAGGTTGAAACACATGTTCAGCTGTGGTGGCCGTGACCAGCATGGTGATGACGAAGCATGGTGTGACAAGGGCGTTATATAATCATACTATCCGCTGCATGTGTGCCTTTATGTATGGACGCTCCTTTTACATCGGTTTCGTTTGTTTTGTACCGTGTGATGCAGCACTAACATATGACAAGTAAGGTGATCTTAACGCGATCATACATTTTGTGCTGTGCTCAAAGAAAAAAGTAAATATATTTCAAGAAAAATAACTAGTCGTGAAACAAAAATACGCCCGACGGTACTGCGCAGTCACGGGGCCCTGAAGCAAGCAAGTTTCAGCTCTGGACGGATGCTCGTCCTATGTTTACTGTAGTTGTGCACTTTCTCTGCGCGTGACCGGCTGGTGGTGGCGGCTGTGCTAGTGGCCGTACTCGTCAAGGCAGCAGTAACTGTTAGGCAACCCCCGCCGCATCCCAGAAATACCTTCCGACCCACGCTCCGCTGCCAAGCGTTGGAAGCAAGTCTTTCCCCTTTCGCTCCGCTTCCTCCATCCCCTCCCTCCGACCCGCATTATGGCTGCCAATCAAACCAGCACTGGCGCCACTGGCTTCCTCTTCGGCAACATCGACCGTCGCGGCCGTCTGGATGAGGACTACCTCTCCGACGAGGCAAAGGACACCATCGATAACGTCGGCGCCAAGGTGACCGAGAAGGACGCCAACCTGCGCGAGATCTCCCAATCACTTCCGCCCACCTCCACTCTCCATTCCGACGACGACAACTACGACGAAGACCCGCCCCCCGCCGCCCCCGACTCCCGTGTGGACTACTACGACGAAACTGAAGAGGTCGAAGATGACGGTCTTGACCAACAGCAACGCCAGAAGATGGCTGCCCTGGCTCTCAAAAATGCCGCTTCAGCCCATGACGACGATGACGACGATTACGACGACGATGCACCCGCCTCGGCCCCCTCCGGCCTCCCCACCTCTGCTTCCGCCTCCCGTCCCGCATTTTTTCCTGGGCGCCCCTCCGTCCCCCCGCACGCCTCCTCATCGCAAACGCCCGCCGTCGCGGCCCCCGTAGATCCCGTCCTACAGGCCCAACGCGCACTCCTCGAGGCAGCGCGCGAAAAGGCCCGTTCCATCCCGGAGCCGGAACCTCAATCAGCTCCCGTCCCGCTCGCTGCCCCCACGTCTGCCGAAGCCGACGAGGAGGAGGAACCCGTCAAATTCTCGCGTGTTTTCTCGAAACCCAGCCCGCGCATGCGCTTCACTCCAAAACGTCGCCGCTTTGGCTTGCAGGTCCAATCGGAAGTGGCCCCACCCGTTGCGTCGGATGACACTGAACGCCTTGATACTGCACCTGCTGCACCCGTTGTAGATCCAGTTCGAGTTGTCCTCGCCTATGACGCTCCTAATGCCGCTGTCAGGTGTCCGCGTCCGCAGAAACATCATATTCCTGCCAATGCTTCCGCGCCTCTCTCGCCTAGTGACGCTGAGGAGTATGCACAAGCGGCCAAACCACTTGATCTTACCGCAGCGACTTCCACCTCCGTGAAGAGGAATTTAACTGATGCCAATGACTTCAGTCATGCCCTTGTACAGCAAGTGGCATGGGAGGATGATATCGTTTGGAACGCAGAGGGCGACGGTGATGATGATGATGATGATGATGATGATGATGATGATTGGTACGCGTCTGCAGGCAACACCACCGTCAACGAATCTGCGATGAAAGACAATAGTGATGATGACGACGACGAATTTGAGGAGCCCGTTGTGATCAATGCTGCCGCCTCTACACCTGCGAAACCTGCCGAATCCGACTCTGACGATGATATGGAATGGGAAGATGGGCAACAAGCCGCCGATGACACAGCGGAGAAAGCAAAGGAGCCCGAGAAGGAAGCGGAGAAAAGCAAAATTGAAGAGACGAATCCAACTACAGTCAATGCGCGGAGCACCAACGGGCCTACACCAGCCTTCAAAATTCCCGCATCGGCACCCAGAAATGGCCTCACATCATCCCTACCTCCTCTTATAAGCAAGCCCGTCGATGACAAAGGCGCTGGTGCCGTGAAAGACAACAGCGCTAAGACTCCCAAGGCAAAGCCAGAAACCCCCAAACCTGCCATCCCGCCAGTGCCCAAAATACATCCTGGAAGCGATATCATCAAGACTATCATAGCGCCAAATAAAGACTTGGAAGAGGGTGCATGGATTCATGATGTCGTATGGGATTCTCAGAGCGAGCCTGAGCCTGAGAAGCCCTCAAATTGCCTTTGTGTATCTCAAGCTGAGCGTTTGAATAACAGGTTCTCCCGTCTCATCCTCGACATGAACGACCCTAACATGATATTTGAGCAGCTTTCCGACGATTCGAATGATAAGGCAATTGGAAAAGGTCGAATGGGGGAGGCGGTTGATGTCACTCTCACAAAAGCAAAGTTGAACATTTTGATTCATTCCTCAGGTACCGAAGTATTACAACTACTTGAAGCCGATCGCTTCAATATCTCAAACGATCTCTACTACGCCAGTGGCACGTCAAACTTCATGAAAGTTGATCGGCGTTCTATTTTGCGTGGACTTCAAAATGCCCCTCCGGCTGTGAAGTGCCAGACTACTAAGAGCGTACCATCCGATGAAGATTTATTGTGGTTCCGAAGGCCAAAATTGAGCAAGGATAACATACCGAGATCTATGGAGATAGTTCCGTTTCGTCGCAAGCGTCCAAAAGGTGGAAATGCACAGATAGCCGGTCAGATACCCAAGAAGAGGGGCGAACTGTTATGCGCGCCACTTAGCAGTAGCGCAAGGGATGCGTATCGAGTCTCATTGTATGAGTATGCCCTTGAGCGTCAACCTTGTATCCTTCCAATCCCTGGAATGGCATCCCGAATTGTTACATATGCAAGGAAAAAGTCTGCTGCTGCCGCCGCTGAAGCATTGAAGAATGCCGCAGGGACGCCAGAGGCGGACACTGTGTTTATGTCACCCGATGAGCCGCCCCCAGTCCATGCCGGGGACTTGGAGGCGGACGGGCCTCCTTTGTCAGTGGTGGAGTCCCACGTTTATGCTGCGCCATGTGTACGCAGGCCAGCACCAACAACTGATTTCCTTCTAATTCGGAGAGATGGCAAGTTGCATGTAAGAGAGATCGATTCTGTGGTGTCCCTAGGAGTAACTGAGCCGAAAGTAGAGATTATGGCTCCCAACACTGATCGTTTCAAGAAGTACTCGAAAGATCGTGTCCTTTTATGGATTTTGAGAGAGTTCTCCAGACAGCAGAAGGACAAGATGAAGCAAATCAAACAGGACAGGAAACACAGCTTCAAGGAGGAGATGACCCCTCCATCCATAGAAAAGGAGCAGATATTTGAGGAATTCTCTCGCAGACGCACCTACCCAGAGACGTCCCTTCTGAAGTTATTGAAGGAATTAGCACGATACCAGAATGGAAGGTATATAATGACGGAAGAGCCGGCGAAGGGTTTTGCTGCAAGAGAAGCAGAGCTGCTGCGTACTGTGACTCCACAAGAAACGGCTGCATTCGAAGCGATGGAGTCCGGTTGGGAGATCCTACTTGATCGTGGAGTCCAGATATTCACACATCCTAGCTCGCAGGGAAACATCACCGCAGCAGCGGAACGGTCTGGACTGGAAGCTGGACCGGCAGTAGGCGCATTCATCAAGAGTCAACTCCTGAAGTCACCATGGTATAAATCACAGACAATTATTTCGGCACAGAAGCAGCAACGGAAAGAACTCCTCCAAGTATTATCTCTTGCGCGCATTGTCAATGACCTACGTGAAGGGGGGACAGTGATGGAGTCTCGTCTAATGTCACTAACTGCAGCTGAAATGAACAGCGTACTAACTAATCAATATCGCATAAACTCGAGGAAAATTCCGACTGATGTTGAAGAGCGAAGGGTTATGGTGAGGGAGACGGCTCAAAAGAAGGGGAAGGGTAATTCAAATGATATCTCAGACTACGCATCTATAATACAAATGGTTTTGACTAAGCATCGTAATGCCGGACTTGTCAAAGCAGGCGTCAATTCGACAGGCACCGCGACTTCAGCTGGGAGCCCAATTGGTGTCCCACTTGAGATACAGTGGAGGTGCTTGGAATTCGGGGAAATGGACTGCCTCCCCCTCGAGGAGGAGGATGGCTTTGCGGATGCAGATGCTGCTGCCGCCTTCACAGCCGCAGGGGAAGATGCGTTTGGGAAGAAGCCCATATCAAAAGACAAGGACCCCAGAGCCGCCGC
Source organism: Bonnemaisonia californica (assembly GCA_032355485.1). NCBI lineage: Eukaryota > Rhodophyta > Florideophyceae > Bonnemaisoniales > Bonnemaisoniaceae > Bonnemaisonia > Bonnemaisonia californica. Next base: position 25,945 of record JAUBNZ010000029.1, read on the forward strand.
TCCAAAGAAGTTTGTCAAGAAACCCAAAGTTGTAAAGAAACCTCCAAGGCCGCCCGCACCCATGACTTCTCAAGTGTCTCAAAACGCAGAGGAAGCAGCTGAATTGAAAAAGTTGCTAAGCTCTTCTGCTGCTAATCCGAGGCCAGCAGATACGACGAAGCCCCCGGGGAGCGAACTAAAGAAGAAAACGAAGAAGAAGGTTACTCGCTTGAAGCTGACTAAAAAGGTGACTGATCCTGATGGTACGCAACGCTCTGTTGTTACTGTTGTTACTGATCCTGACGAAATCGCGCGTCTACTTGAGAGAGAGGCGCAAAAGAATGGTAAGAAGTCTCAGAAGAAAGCCATGAGTTCACGAGAGGGCGGAGATGGTGCTTCCAGTGGTGGACTAAAGATTGCCATTGACCTTCGAATGCTTTCACAGGGTGGTAAAGCCGGTGTCAAGAAGAAGCATGGTGCATCTCAAATGCGTAAGAAGGCGAAGAAAAGCGGTTCTAAGGAAGGTGGTGTCCCCACGTCGGGATCACAGTCAGCGCACAAGTCAGGAGAAAAAGGTCAGATTGGGAAAATCAAGATTAGTACGAAGCAACTTCATAAGGATAAGGATCAAGCAGCCCTGAAGAGAAAAAGGTCTCAGTATGGAGAAGACTTTGAGTATCGTGCTAAGAAGACGGCTAAGACATCGCGCAGGAAGAGAAATGGAACTGTCGAGTTAAATGGTATCCTTGAAAGAATTGAGAAGACAGTGCGAGAAACAGATGGCTACGTCGCCAGCAGCGACCCAGTTTTGAAAATTGCTCGCCTTCGGGACGGTGAATCACCACCTCCCGGGGTTCCAGCCAGCAATCTGGCTGCACCTAAGAATACTGGTCTTGATTTCACTTCCAATGTTGATACAAAGTTGGTACCACATTACAAAGACATTGTGAAGAAGCCAATGTATTTGAACTTGATAAAACACAAGTGCAAGCGAATGACATATCACTCCGCGGCGGAGTTCCTGGAAGATATGACTTTGCTTGTGCGAAATGCACGTGCGTTTAACAGCTCACCTGATGTACAATGGGTTGTCCAACATGCGGAGTTATTGCAAGAGGTTGCTGTAGAGCAGGTATCACGAAAGGCCGATGAGATTAGAGCAGCAGAGGAGATGGTTGCCTTGGAAAGGTCGGAGGCCAAGAAGTCTGGAAGCAGTGGGGGAAATGGGAAGTCCAAAAGCAAGAAGGCAAAAGATAGGGACGGCAAGAAAGGGCAGAACTGTGGGTTCAAAAAGAAGGACTCAAAAGTGGAGGTGGTTGAGATTCATGACGGATCAGATAAGGAGGGGGGTAATGTGAATGTATCTGCTTCAATCATTGACTTGAGCGAAGACCCGGGTGAGAATCATGACCCTATGCCATCACCAGAAGGTAGCCCTCTGCCGGCTCCATCACCGACTATGCTTGATGCGGGAATGACGGATGATATCTACTCAATCGATGGCCCCGTACTTGTGACGGATGGAGTTGATGGGGAGGAAACCAGAACAGACAATTTAGTCCTGGACTTGGACGATGTTGGAGGCAACGAAGTGGCGTAGAAGTGTAACACAATCTAACATGCACATAGGCATAAATGCAAGAGAGCCACAAATTGTAAACTTGACGAGTAAACACGACTTTACACAGGCTCTGTCAGTCCTCCAAGTATGTTGCGAACTGAGGATGTTTGTCAAGAATTGAATCGACACAGTCATCTACTGCTCCGCACAGGCTTGCAATATGGGCATCCCAGCGCTCAATTTGCTGCGTCTGGGCGTTCTGAGAAAACTCCAAAATGCCCTCGACTTGATCAATGGAAGCTTTCATGCGGCTCTCATATATCATTCGCGCGGCGGTGGTCTCCGCCTTGGCGGCTGATATGCCTAACAATACGCCAAGCTCTTCGAATTGAATATTGGTGTACAAACGGGAGGCGGCGAGCAAATTGTGCTCTATAACGGCGCGATCGAGCACTGTGTCGCCATCGCTGTGCGAGGTGAGCTGGTGCGGTAGCAGCGTGGGTCTGAATTTTTCAATCTGAGAGCCCTGTAGCAAGCGTCCCATATGGATAGACTCGAGCAGAGGAAATATATCGAGGCTTCTTGAACGCTCGTCGTTGTACAAAATGGCCAGCACTCTGGAACGTCGAGGACCGGCGGGCGCCAGGATTGCACACGTGACGGCATGTACCAGGGCGTGACCGAAGTCTCCGTCGGTCATAGAATCCATGAGCTGAGTGCTGTTTGGATGTTGGGAAAGCTGGTAGTACTTCATGGCGGAATCTTCAAACTTGCGTTTAGAATCAAGGATTCTGGCTTGGCAGACGCGATGTTGCAGACAGAGCTGTTCATCCATACAGGGCTGAAGTAGTGGAATTGCGCGGTTAATGTAGACTTCGGCCTTGTCGATGATGTCTGCGGAAAGAAAGAGCCTAGCTATGCGGAGGTAGTATCTGAGAAGCCCATTGTCTGGGAGGCCGTGCATTGTGTCAAAGGCCATGTCTGTGAGAGTGTTTGCGGCAGAGGCCCATAGGGCCCTTGATTCCAATACGGAAGAGACTCTGTCGCGGATAGGTATCAGGGCGTGCTCATATGCGAAAGTGCGGGAGTTATTCGGGGTGACGTGATTGGCCAACATTGTAAAAGCGATGGTCATGAAGAGGAGCTCTGGTAGTGGGAGGCAGGCGGTGCATAGTTTAGAGAAGAGGTTCCTTGTGAGGGAAAGCGGAAGGGTTGCCCCGTATAAGAAGGATGTCACGCCGCCGAGTGCATCAAAATTTCGCTCCTCCACCGCTTTTTCGATGAACTGGGTGTAGTCTTCGGTACGGGTAGGCGCATCGGCCATTGCGGTCAGCTGACTAACGATGGAGGGTGCGGTGGGCGATGCAGCGGGAACCCAATCTGGTGGTGCATCCATCTGTGTCTGCGCGAGAGTATTAACTGCGCGGTTAGTTTCCTCGGGCAGGAGGAGAAAATTGGATATGGTCAGCACGCAAGGAAAACTCGGCGTGGAATTAGGCGGCACCGGAGGTAGTTAGATCAATAAGATGGCTGTGTTTCAGGGAAGCAGGAAGCAGGAAGTGTGTGATGTGTGAAGGATAAAAGGTGGGCGGTTCGAAAGCTGCTGGAGATAGATAGAGATATCGGGAAGATAGGCAAGCTGCTAGGGCACAGGGGGCAAGAGTGGACCAAGACGCCTGCTGTATTTTATGTTTATCCGATTTGGGCTTAAAGGCCGAATCAAGGAATGTATGCACTGTATGATACAGCAACATGTTACCATGGGACAGTCCACAAAGAAAAACTTTTAGATCCAACACTACTGTACGTACAGTGTACACATGCAGTGTACACATACAGTGTACACATGCAGTGTACACATACAGTGTACACATACAGTGTACACATACAGTGTACACATACACCAGTGCTGTATCCATCTTACGTTACCCTTCTACTGCTGCTATAACTGTCAATGTAGTCAGTACCGACACCTTCATTACAACACAACGTTCTTCAGAGTTCCCGCCGCCTCGCCCACATCTACATCATTCGCCACTACTTTAGAATAGGCTAGCTCCCCATCTTCCGGGTCAGTCGCCGCACCCGCATACTCCTCCGGGAGCCTGCAGCAGTCTGTCCGCCCTCCACGCCCCCTTCGGCAGCAGCTATCGAATCCCTGCACTGTGAGTCCTCCTGCCTTCCCGCCTCCAATTCGATATCCGGTCCCCTCGCTCCTTTCGCTCGCACTTTTCGCGCCCTGGACCCCTTCGCCCCGATCTTATTCTCTCGTTTTCTCTTCCGCTTACTTTCTGTCCCCGGCTTTGCCCCTGCCTTCTCCACGCTGTCCATACTGTCCGGAACTATCTGCGTCTCTCCTTGCCCCGCATTAGATAGCTTGGGCGTACTGCCCGATGCGCCCTCCTCCGCGTTACCCCCATGGCTGCCTCGGGTTTTCCTCTCAACCACTGCGCTTCCCTGTGCTCCATCCACAGCGCCCTCTTGTACAGGCATCCTAGGCTTCCGCGGCGTTAACCTCAGATACGTCTCCGCTACTGCACCGCCATCTCGCACTATCTGCCCTTCCACCCCCCCAGTCAACCCCTGGGCATCACTCGTCCTGCCAGGCGCCATTCCTTTCACTAAAATTCCATCCTTTCCTCCTTTAGATACACCAGCAGTTCTCTTGTTATTCTTTCGTGCACGCGCAGACTTACGCTTCATAGGGCCAGCCGCCGCCTCTGCCTGCAGTACCCCCTCCCCAATAGAAGTAGCCTCAACAGTTGCTGCTAAACACTCTGCCCCTTGACCCCCTCCTTCCGATGCAACTGGAGACTTGAGGGCCTCGTCGCTTGCTACACGTTTTCGGGCTTTAGATGCCGCAGTAGTTTTCCCGCTATCCTTCGGTGGATGCCTGCGCTTGCGCCTCGTAGGGGCGACTACTGCAGCGGCGACAGTCGGCTCTTCCGCGCTACGCTCTCCCTCCCCTGTCGAGGGAGCTGCAGCAGATGCTGCGCCGTCAGGCGTTGCGTTGCTTTGCTCCTGATCCTGATCTTGTCCTTTAGATGACTGTGCAAGCTTGGTAGTCTGGTTCGGTGCATCAGATACATTATCTGAAGGGCTCTGTGCGGTGGCTTTGGAATTAGAGGGTGCGCTTTTCTTCATCTTCGGATAATAATATTTCTTCTTCGGGGCTCCAACGGGATACTTCCTTGGACGGCCCCTCTTTCTCTTCGGTCCAAAGACTGGAAGTTTGGGTGCTGGACTAGCCACAGGAATTTCGGTTGCTGGTTCTGCTATAGGCTGCTGCTGTTGCTCATTCCCATCTTGTTTCATGTTTGTTTTTCCTGTACCTTCGACAACCGCTGCGGGTTCCACTGTAGCCGGTTGCGGTAACGGATACTTTCGGGGGCGTCCGCGCGGTCTTCCTGGCACTTTAACCTTCGCTTTCTTGGGTGCCATATCTTTCAAAGCAGTTGGTCCTGAGCACAGATCGCCCGGTCCAGTTGCTTCTTCCGCTCGTGTCCCATACCCATTCTTTTCTTGGCCGAACGGTACGCAAGTCAAAAAGCCCCCGTCAATACCCACAGCCACCATGCGGTTCAGTCTTGAGATGGCCAGGCGGGTAATAACCGTTTTCTGTTTGTACGTCTTTCCAAATAAAGAGTACTCATTTCCAATATCGTCAGCCTTCACCGAGCGAGATTTCTTCTTCTTCTGTTGCAAATCTGTGCCTCCTGATGGCTTGATTCCATTTTCGTCGTTCGGTGTACCAGGACCAATGTGCAATCGAAGGCACTCATGACTCGCCGGCATCGGGGATGCACCAATATCATGTGAACTGCTACCCCCAGCCACCCTGTCGACATTATCCTCCTCGTAGTACGATTCCCTCACGACCCATCGAAACCTCTGCTGAACTCGCGTATGGCCGATCTTACAGCTTCCTGGTGCAGGCCAGATCGGGCGCGGAAACACACATTCGAACAGCTTGCCCTCCGCTCCGGCTGCGTAGAGAAGGGTGCTGCGGAAATCAGAACCCCAAGCGTTAATAGGGATTGATTTAATGTCACGGAACGCAGCAGCTTGTAAACGGACACGCTTAAGTGATTGGCGAACTTGCACACCGTCAACTCCGGTCAATCTAGAGATTCGCAATGCACCGTTGTCAGCGCCAACGACAGCAACGCTAGGTTCCAACGTGTCCATTGCCTGACTTCCAGCCAGACCTTCGAAGCTTTGGTCAAGTATGGTAGTAGGATCGCGAATGTCGCGTAATCGCAGGTTACATGAAAGGCCCAAACTGCAAATGTGCGTGTTTGATATCCATCTGACACCCATAATGACAGATTCCTGTGCGGGGATCGACCACTGGGGCCAGATGTTATAAGTGGAAGATGCCTCGTAAATTATAATGGAGCCATTGGCGGCACCAAGAGCTAAGCGTTTTCCGTCGTCGGACCAGTCAATAGATCTGATAGGACTTGTCCGCGAGCTGGCTCTGGACACACCGAGGCGGCTGATAGCAGGAAGTAAATGTTTCACAGGCCTTCCGTGGATCGCAATGGGGCCTAGATCTTCGGGACTCAACTCGCATACAATTGCAGTTCCATCTCCAAGAGCAGCGACGAATGAGGTCCCGTCGGCATCGGGTCTCCATTTTATATCCCAGGTGCAATTTCCATTATGTCTAATTACAGCAAAACATGCTGTGTATTGTTCTGAGATCGTCCACAACTGAATATGGGCTTGCCCCTCGTAGCATGTCGATATTTCGTGCGTTAAGGTATCACTTCGATGAGCGCCCACCGCACAAACACTTGCGACCTCCGGGTTCCAGTCTAACGCACCAACTGGCCCTCCCACAAATGCCACGCTGCAATTGTTGGGGATATCGCAATGCTGAAACAAAGAAAGCCTTCCAAACTTCCTAACGTGAGGAAGTTCCGGTCCAGAAAGCTCGAGTTCGTCTGATATGGGACATAGCTCGGGACAAAGAGTGGTATTGCCTTTGCACATAAGATTGCGAGGATTTAAAGAATTCCGGAAGGTAAAAGAGGGTGCTTGTTGTTAAACGGTTCGTTGGTAAAAGAAATTGAGCGGCACAGAAATGCTATATCTACAGATCTGTAAAACCGACTCTGTATTCCATGCAGCAGAAGGCTGGGACGGCCGGTAGGAAGAAGACTTCAGCACAGCTGCTTCGGCAGGGACGAACGAAATATGACGGCACAAGACGCGTGAGTAGCCGGAGGGTCCTCTGCTGCGTCTTGGCCAATTTTCAGCCAACGTAAAGTTAGCACTTGGCAGCCTACCATTCGCCCTTGGTAATAAATCAAGGTGTTATTGGCCATCTGTCTCACCACGATGCACTAACGGTAGTTATTTTTCAGGGTTTTCCGAAAGCTCAGAAAATAACGTCCGTAAGGCCGTTTTTCTGGATGACAAGTTGTGGTTCACAACCAATTATTTCAAACATTTCATTGGACATTAGATTTAGAGCTTTAAGACCTAGAATGCTGTTGTCCAATGAAATGATGGTTTTAGAATCCTGTACAGTATTGAATTAAGACACGTATCGCAGGACCCTAAAGTATACCTTTATTCCGCCGTTCCCATTGCGTGGTGCAAGAAGTATCTAAGGTTACTGCAGTCGTCGGCAACAAGAGTGTGGCTCACCCCCCCTGATCAATGCCTCTTTTGCTCCCTCAACCCGCTCCATATCTCAAATCATCGTTCACCCATTTTTGGTTCAAGCGCCCGTTTCCAGCATCTTGGCTTTTCCTACCGTGTCATTGAGAGGTCCCTTATCATGAAGAGGAAGAGACCGACATCCCCTTTGTCAGGGGAGAAGCGCGGCCATCAATTACCAATCCAACAAAAGGCCCCTGAGATTCTATCAGCTCTCGCAGCAAACGATGTTCTCATTGTAACCGCAGAGACCGGCTCTGGAAAAACGACGCAACTCCCGCAGATAATCGCTGATGCTGATTGTTCCGCCCGCATTGTCATAACACAACCTCGTCGTGTTGCTGCCATAACCGTCGCGAGGCGCGTCGCGAAGGAGCGCGACGTTCTGTTGGGCGAGGAGGTGGGCTATGCTGTTCGTTTCGATGACAACTCTCGACGTGGTGTCACCAAGATACGCTATGTCACCGACGGAGTGCTCTTGCGTGAGGCGCTTGGAGAGGGCAGCTCTAGCTTGCGCAAAAAGTATTCTCACCTCATTATTGACGAGGTGCATGAGCGTTCCATTGCTACTGATATTATTCTTGGTGTTATTAAGGAGACACTTACCGCACAGTCTGTCGCTCCCGCGAAACCTGCCGGTTCCTTTAGTGCGAAAAACGAGATGTTTGCGAAGATGATGCGAAGCAAACTTCCATTTAAAGTCATCATCATGTCCGCAACAACTGAAATACCCAAATTTGTCCGCTTCTTCAAGGAAAAGACTTCGTTGAACGTCGGAACTATTGATGTCCCAGGCCGAAAGCACGCTGTGAAGGTCATGAATGCCATCGTCCCCATCACGGACTGTGTTAGTGGCGCTGCAACCGTTGCTATGCAAGTCCATTATGATTCTCCAATTCCCGGTGATGTTCTTGTATTTCTGCCCGGCCAAGACGAGATCATGGCTGCTATCAATACGCTCAAGGAACAAATAAAGAAAAGACAAGACAAGGACAAAGCCGCCAACCTGCGCATTCTGCCATTGTTCGCATCACTTCCTCCGGCAGACCAGATGAAAGCGATAGAACCTCTACCGGAGGAACTAAGAGAAACGGGTCGCAAGATTATCTTTTCCACAAACATTGCGGAGACGAGTATCACTATCCCTGATATCAAGTATGTCATTGACAGCGGATTGGTCAAAGTTCGTGGATTGTTGTCGGACAAAGGAGTATTTGCTGATGTCCTTCGCGTGCAGCCTGTGAGCATCGCGCAGGCTGAGCAAAGAAAGGGTAGGGCAGGGCGAACAGGGCCT
>JAUBNZ010000030.1:0-33917 GCA_032355485.1 Bonnemaisonia californica
CTATGGCGCAGAGTGATCTAAACTATATCGATCAACAAAAACTCCATGATATTTCGAGTAAAATATCTGATAAGAATATTGAAAAAGATATTCGAACGTTAGTCGGATTTGGAACACGACATACTTTGTCTGAAACAGTTTCTAATACGCGCGGCATTGGTGCTGCTCGTCGTTGGATTAAGGCTGAATTTGAAAAAATATCTAAAGACTGTAATGGCTGTTTAGAAGTCTACTTTCAAAAAGAAACAATTAAAGGCACGCCAAGAATTAAAGAGGCCACTGAAGTTGTGAGTGTTATCGCTATACAGCGCGGTATTTCAGATCCAAATCGTTATGTGTTGATGTCAGGTGATATAGATTCACGAGTGTCAGATGTGATGAATTCAACGTCTGATTCTCCTGGAGCAAATGATAACGCGTCAGGTGTTGCTGGAACATTAGAGGCCGCACGTGTCTTAAGTAAATATAAATTTAACGGTAGTATTGTTTACACAGCACTTGCTGGTGAAGAACAAGGTTTGTTTGGCGGACAGATTCTTGCTAAACATGCGAAGAAAAACGGTTGGAGAATTAAAGCTGTCTTAAATAATGAGCTAATACTGCCTGCGTAATTATCTAAATAGTTAATAATACTTACTTCATCTATTCTATTTGAGTTGAGGTATACCTCTACCTTTCGCGTTTTTTTAGCCATTAGCTGATTCGCCATGTCTTACCTTATTTCCGTAAGCCGCATAACCATGTACGACGTCGAAAATTGCGGCTTCTGAAGCTTTATGAAAGCTTGCAGACGTAACCTTTCCTCCACTAGCTCCTTTTGATAATTCAACAGGGTTTAAAAGCCTTATATGTGGATACTTTCTTTGCAGGTATGGCAGAAGGTATTTGGCACCACCACCCGATATGATAAGTTGCATACTATTTGGTCGCCAGTTTTTGTTGATCCAATTAACTACATCTTTAAATGTTTCATCAATGAAAGGGATAGACTCTTCAAGGAGATCTATTTTCAAATCTTTCCCCTTAAAATCGCGATGATTGATATAACCTACTTTCAAATGATGAAGTAATTCTGAAATATCATTAGATTCGAAATTAAATTGTTCCTTTAAAAAAGGAGCCATGTTCGTAGCTAAATGAAACATACCTTTTGATACTGAATCGGAATATTGAGCGGCTAGTTTGTTGAATTGAATTTGGCAAAAGCCACTAGTGAAAGATCCAACATCGATATAGCCCACTATATCTGTAGCGAATAGGGAATCTTTGATTAATTCAGCAGAAATAGCACGAAGATGTAAGCCTAATGCTTGTGGAACTATTAGTAGAGATTCATCAGTAATATCTAAATCATACTGCCCTTTTTCAGTTGAGAATTTATGATGTCCAATTAAAGACTTTTTCATCAGACTAACTGCTTTAACATCAAGGTATTTTGACATTGGCAAACCAGTTACGATCGCTACAACGCCAGTTTTACCTTCAGGGTATGCTCTTGCAATAGTAGCTAAGTGCAAAATTAAACTGCCATTACTTTCAAACCAACTTCCACTGGTTGTTTTACTACGATCATTCGGTTTGGTGTTGGCCATCGCTGTCTGCCCAACAAAATAAGTACAGCCGTTGGCCATAGTTATTCGCTCAGAAGTATTAGCATCATCAACAAAAATATTATTTGATAAATTCGACGGAGCAACAACGGATGGAATATACCAAAGTTGATCGTCAAATATGGCTTTTGTTAGACCTGAACCAACATCGATTGCTAATAACATCTTATTACCTAAATAGTTAAAATTATATGTAATCTACTTATGTAACTTTTTGAAAAAAATTGCGTAAATACTGTTTTAAAATAAAAAAATTAGAATAAAATCAGAATAATTATCCACAGTTTTATATAACAACCTGTGTGTAAGAGTATGGTATTCATTTATAGTCAATGACTTATTATTGTGGTAACATTTTTTTTAATAAGATTGCTTGTCTGAAGTTTATCTTTTTAGGGGCTTTCGTTGCAGCGAATGCCCCTTTTTGCTTTCTGTCTCCCTCTCTTTCATATTCAACATATTTATCTCCTATGTTCTCTAGTGAGCACATAGTCGTTTTGTTTACTCTAGCCTTAGGTTTTTCGTAGCCTTTATTTTTAAGGTATCTATCCTTGATATCATCACAAATAAACGCTTTAACCACTTTGGTTTGGGCTATTGATTCTTCAAGTAGTTCTTTGGCGGTTTTAATTTTAGTAAACAAGTAGCTCACTAGATGTTTTGCTTGGTCTGCAATATATATAATTTTTGAAGACACTAGTTTCTTAATCGCAGTTGTAGCTGTTATTCTTGATACCCCACACCACATGCTAGCAAAACTGTATGTAAACAGTATGGGATCACCTTCTTGGCCTTTAACAGACTGCTTTAGTCTCAATAATTGATGAAACCCATGCAGTACGCTAATCTGCTTCGGTGTAAGGTCTTTGGGTACTTGTATTTCACTGCTTTCTGTTTTTAGTAAACCAATTTCATCTAAAAGCTTCATTTGCAAAGCCATTAGTGTTGGTTTGTTCACTTCTTCATCCGGAGATAATAGTTTTGTATATAGCTCAGCCATAGTAAACCTATCCCCGGTAGATAATGATTTGTAGCCTAACTTACCGAAATATTTACTTTCAACATTCCTATTAATATATACAACGGCATCATTTCCTTCATTTACCAAACAACTAAATGTACTAGAGGTATGCTGGCCTTTATAGATTTCTTTCAAGTACTTCTCTTTAATCCCGAGTCCTAAAGCCATTTGAGCTGCTACTTCTAATGTCTCTGAATATTTAGTTACCTGTTTTAATGTGTACGGGGCTTTTAGTGCTTCAGGTGCATCTAAGAAAGAAACGTTTTTTTGCGTAGCTCTATCAGAAGCTTCAGCTTCGTTATTAAAACGATTTACTTTGTATAGTCCTTCCTTTAATTGTTTAAGCTTCTTGATGTTTTTTTGACCAGAAGACTGTTGTAGTTGGTTTTTATGGCGTTTAATGGTGTTAGCTACGTCTAAGAAATCACCTTCTTTGTGTAAAATAGGATTGTGAAGTTTTATAAAGTGAAGTGTCGGATTAAATGAAGCCGTATCAAAAGTTATATTAATTTTGCAACCAACTTGAAAATTTATAGCATCTAGTAATTTATCTAATGTTTGTTGTTCAAATATGTCATGTGATAAAGGAATAATGAATGTTTTGGATTTGCTCTCTGAATTGAACTGAGAGGTCCAATAGATGATATTTGAATACATAGATTCAAATTTACAGGATAGATCATCAGATAAGCTGAAAGCTAAAGATGAAATAGTATGAGTTTTTTCCTGAAAGTAACCAGGAAAAAACTCCATTTCATTAGTGAACTTGTCTAATTGCTTAAAATCAACTGATTCAGTCTTAAATAGACCATCAACATGCGTAGTAATTAAAAGAGACCTGTTTAGATCCTTATTGTTAACTTCGCTTGTTTTTAGATCTGCTATTCTAGCTAATCTTTTTAGAAGACGAGATTTAACAGGTATTTCTATACCCGTGTTATTATTTTTCATAGTACATTCCTGTACTAATCAAACATTATACCCAATTATACTAGGGTCTAGCAGAAAAGTGCTTGTCTGAAGTTTCTTTTCTTAATCAGTGTAGGTTGCAGCCCACACAATGTTTAATCAGTTATTATTTATATTCATTAGTACGATCGTTATGTGATTCTTTTTATGATTTTGTGGATCTTATTTCAAAAAAGTAGGTTTTTAGATCTTTCACCCTAAAATTGACCCAAAGATCTCATAAAACACAATTAACCGCGTGCTTTATCGAGATTTTGAAAGAAGTTGCCTATAAATTGCAGTCTAAAGGTACACGCGATCAAATATCTCTTGATACATAATGTAAACGATCTAAACCCAAATTGGATCTTTTACAACCCAAATAACGGGCTTTAGATCCATATTTTTTAATAATAAGTTATAAATATAAAGGTTATACTAGTTAAGTTGTTGTTTTGTATGGGTAAAGTGTTTTTAAGTAGGTGTTGAGGTAAGAATTATGGTAAAACCTTGTGAATTTTTAATAGGTTTTACCATAAATGTAAGCTGTTGTAGTTATTGTGAATTTGTTATTTCAGATATTTTCTTAAACAATCTTTTTATTGATTTTTGATCGCTAAGATCATATTCATCAATATTTAATTCATCCCATTCTCTAAGGTCGGTGAATAGTAATTTTTCCAAAATTAATTGATCATTGGGTATAGATAAAGAAATGTCTTTCTTTGTAACGACTGCTTTTTTATTCTTTTTAGACAACACGAGCAGTTTTTCTTCAAATCTGCTGTAAAGTTCTTCTCTATCTGTAATATTTAATAGCTTTAATGCCTTCTTAACTTCAACTAACGCACCAATTAATAATTTCAGAGATAAATTAATTCCGCTTGATTTTACAATAGCTAATAGATTTTTGTCTTCGAAAAAGTCTGCCAATTGATAGTAACGAGATCGGCTTATAGATAAGGTAAGCATGATTTCTTCCATTTTTCTTAAACCTAAGTCAGAAACGGTGAAGTAACTAGATAATAACTGTTCATAGCCTGACTCTGTCGTTTTAGAATTATTCTCTAAAAATATTTTAAGATCCTGCCTCTCTGCACTCATGGAAAGATTGAAATCGTAAACATGATCAAGGCCATAATAGTAAATCAAATAAGTAAATCGCTGATGTCCGTATATTAACTTAAAGCGCTGGCCCCCTGTTTGCATTATTTGCGGTTTTTCAACAACATCATGATTAGATGCTAAAGAACTACCATGTCTAACAACTCTTTCTACATAGTCATCAATCATTACCTTAATGTTTTTATCATCAGTATTAATATTACTAAAACATATGCCCTTCCCTATAAATATGCCTTCTTTATTGACGTCATATAGATCAGAGTGATTAGGATATTCTAAGATAGCGTCTCCATCCCCAGCTTTATTAAACTCTTGCTGGATGTTATTGATGGGCACCTTGGCCATGTTTGCAATAATGTATTTAACAGGATCTTCTTTAGCTAATGCTTGTAAAGACAAAGTATCAGGGATTAATCGAATTAGTTGTGTGATTACTCTTTTGTTTTTGTAATTCAAATTAACATTAGAAAAAGGAATCATCTCAACCTTAGTATCTGTAACAATTAAGTCACTTACAATATTTTCTTTTTTATGATCATGCTGCCCTTCCGTAGGTTCGTCAAACATTTCATTGAAGCTTCTCTTAGCTTTTCGTTCAGTCATGTTATTTCTCCTTCGATGCGTATATATCTGCTAGAACTTTTTCGCTTATATGGTTATAAAATTTTCTCATTTGATCAGCAGTATCTTTTTGTTTCATGTAGGCAAAACAACTTGGATCTTCAGGCATAGTTGTTGTTTTAAAAGCAACACGGTTAAAAAAGTTAAGGTTCTTGTGTAAATATGATGGATATCTTTTAATTAAATCAGCAAGTGTTTTTCTTTCTTCATTCGTCATTGCTTTGGAGCTAATCTTGTTAGGACAAATACCGATTATTTCAACTGGATCATTATTATTTCTAAGACTAGAATTTACATATTCTATATCTGACATAATACCCGGCAACCCATTCTCAGAATTCCAGATATCAAGTTCAGCCATCACTAATACGTGAGTAGATACAGCTACAGCCGCTTGGCTAGCATGTGTTTTGGATGGTGGCGTATCAATAATTATCAGGTCAAAATCGTCTTCAATCAGCTTGATTAATTTTTTAAATTGATTTGTTGTTTGAAGTACAATATCTTTTTCTGGAAACTTATTAAATTCCTTTCTAAGGTCATCAATCTCCCCGTCTGAAGGTATCATGAATAGATTTCCATACTGTGTTGGATACTCAACAAAATCATTACCCATAAATATATCGGTAATATTGTAAACTTCCTTATCTTCGCAATTTGGATTGGCAGGCAATAGTGCTTTCCTGTGTACCCATTTGCATCCTAAGTATTTCAGAAAATAGTAAGTTGTATTTTGTTGTGAATCCACATCTATGAGTAAAACTCTAAGAGGTGGTCTATCTTTATCAGGCCCACCACAAGCGGCTAAAACTGATGCATTTATAGCAGCAAATGATTTGCCTACACCACCTTTTCTCGCTGCAATTGTTAATACAGGTGTTCTCATTGTGCACTCCTATAATTTTATTTAACTTAAATATATATTTAAGTTATTTATAAATATATAGAAAAAGTGGATCTAATCCTGTTTATACTTTCTTTACTCACATTAATATTTAGTTTTTATTAATACATTAGTGGTGATGAATACCAATTATGGACACCATAACAGAAGATCTACAGGGTAGACATTTACTAAGTAGATAGAATTATTAGAGAGTCTACAGAGTAGATAATTATAAAGTAGACTGAATTATAGAATAGTCTACAGGGTAGACAATTATAAAGTAGACTGAATTATTGGAGAGTCTACAGGGTAGAAAATTATAAAGTAGACTGAATTATAGAATAGTCTACAGGGTAGACAACTATAAAGTAGACTGAATTATTGGAGAGTCTACAGGGTAGACAATTATTAAGTAGACTGAATTATAAAATAATCTACAGGGTAGAGTACCCAATTAAAAAGGGCTTGAGTTGGCTAACTGCTGGGTAAACAGTTCAGGAGGATAAAGTAGTTGCCCTTATATACATGTTGTTTATAATCAAACAACCCTTGTATATATACCTACTATAAATAGAGAGAAATATGCCTATTCTTGATTTATCATCTTTCGGTCTTACGCCACCAGTTGTAAGTTTGGGGAATAGTTCAATTAATGACATAGTAGATATTGTTGATGGTGGGATATTGAGTAAGTCTGAATTAGCAGTTATAAACGGTATCAAAAGTGCTATTGATGATGTGGAATCTCAATATATAAGCGCTTCAGATGTAGCTAAAAGAATAAATAAAAGCGAACAAACTGTTCGACTGGCACTAAAGTCACTTGCATCTAAAGGTATTTTTAAAGAAGAAGCTTGCAATGTTCATAAACAAAACAAGCGTAGAGCGAGCTTATTCATATTCAATCACGATTATAAAATAACGCAGATCCAATCAAGTCTATTAGGGAAACCTGACTCATCTATATTTGACCTCTCATACTCAATAACAAACGAATCAGGTTTGGCGGACAATCTAATTTGCAGGTACTTATTTGTATTACTCTCATATAATCATAAAAGCAGATTGAGTAAAAAAGAGGGGCTAATTTATGTTAACGGCGAACCAGTAACGGCTACTGCTACTGCTCAATCAGGTCAAAGATTGGCCCAAGTTAAAGACCTCAGATATTATATGGCATTGCTAAATATATGTGAGAAACAAATGGAATTGCGAATAAATGCAGAGAGAGAAGGGCTGTTATCACCGGTTGACACTAAAAGCACAATGTTTGAGGTACTTGAAACAGATTTACTAACGACAGCAGGGTTAGGGAAGGGGTCTGGTGAGAGAGTCAACATGAATGCTGCAATGAAACGCCTTGGTTGGACGTCATATGATATAAAGAACCCATCAATTCAGAATTTAAACAGATTAGGTATAAAAGAAAGAAATATAAAGTTGAGTCATTTTGAGATTAGAGACTATATAAAATCACATGATAATAAGATTTTATATAGAATTGAATTAAGCCAAAAAGATGTCGATTCTCTATATAATTACGTACTAGATCAAGTTGAAGTATTT
The DNA here is from genome assembly GCA_032355485.1 of Bonnemaisonia californica. Classification (NCBI taxonomy): domain Eukaryota; phylum Rhodophyta; class Florideophyceae; order Bonnemaisoniales; family Bonnemaisoniaceae; genus Bonnemaisonia; species Bonnemaisonia californica. The sequence goes on from JAUBNZ010000030.1 coordinate 7,778, forward strand.
CGTCAAACAGACCCTCGAATTTTCTCTGAAAATAACGCCTTACGCTTTGCCTTTATGTTATGGATAACACATCAACCAATTGGTAAATCAATACAAGAGTCATGGCAGACACTAAAAGATGCTATTTCACCTTCTAAACCATTGCTTCTATTTAAAAAAGAAATGACAAAAATACTTGAAAAATCTATTGTCACTTATTTTAACGAAGAAACTCAAGAAGAAGAATCCTTTATTACTTATACCCGGAATGGAGACATTATAGAGTCGTGTCGATGTGAGTTTAATGACATAAGTATTCTATTAACTGTTGACGATGGTTTTATCATAACTAAAAAGATAACTAAAAAGTTAATAAGAAATGCCGTTAAAAAAGAAAGAAAGCATAGGCTTATTAGATCCATAAAAAGTTAGAAATATCAAAAATCCTTTGACCAATGATAATATAACTTACTGATTTAGAGTGCTAAGTTATTTATTGTACTATTTATTTATAATACTTCATGGATCTAATAAAATGAGACAAAAAAAAAGAAGCTACAAGGGGTGGGCACATAAGTGCTTAGTCCTTGGGCTTCTTTTTTAACTTATGCTGCTTTCACTTCTTGTAAGTTTAATTTATTAAAAAGATAAGTATCATCTTCATAAATAATTAACTCACAAGTATCTCCTTCAGATACACCTACGTGATCTTCAGGGATATAAGGGAAGTCAAACATTCTATCTTCTGCTTGTAAGAAAACTAAATTGTTTTCTTCATCAAATGATTGAATGGTAACCAGCAATTTTTGTCTAACCTTATCGGTAGATTTTACTTCATCACTAACATGACTTACATCACACGTATTTGATGTAATAACTTCATCAGCTAGGTTTGGTGACAGAGTTTCAGTTGTATCCTGGCCTGCGGCAATTGAAGACTCATTCATTGAGCTGAGTGTGTCCGTTGCAGTAGGTTCAGAATTAACCTGTACTTCATCATTGATAACATCAACTATGCTAGATGGTTGTAAATCAGCATCTGATACAGAAGTGCTACATTGTTCACTTGTACTTTCTTTCAGTATTGAAGCTAATAAATTAACAAGGTCACTTTGCAGTAATTCTTGTTTTATATTATTAGTCTCTACGTCAATTCGCTCTTTTTTGATTAAGAGTTTTTGAAGTTTGTTAAGCTGAAAGATTGTTTTTAATAAACTCATCGGTAATCTCCTTTAAATGGTCAAGCTTATTTCGTTTAATTAAGTCATAACAAGTTGCTAAAGAACACGTCAAAATGTGTATATCAACAACTTCAAATGACCGTATTTTCTTACTGACCATTGCTCGTTTTCTAACAACAACAATAACGTCGCCATCATCTAGACCGAGAATAATGTAAGAAAAACTACTATGGGCGATAATGCGAGTGTAAAAAACTTTACGACCCGCTTTTAGGTTATGAACACGCATTAGTGCACTCATTACCAATTCTCCCCATTTCGACGTTGTGTATTACGGATATTATCTTTCGAAAATAAATCATCCGTGTTTAAAAGCTGTTGTTCACGTTGCTTGAATTGTTTATCGACTAATCGTATTAACTGTTCATGACTAATGATATTAGGCAGTTTGCCTTCTTCAAAACGTTTTACTAATGCTTTCAAAATGGATTGCTTTTGTTTACTGCTTGGTACAAAAGTTAATCCTACACTTCGCCTAGTTCGTACAATTGATGATTTAGTATCTAAACGGTCATAAATGCCAGCACGCGTAATCTTTGTTTGTAAATCTTGCATTAATTGCAAAGGACAAACATTCAAAGAAATTGCTATATGCTGAAAAGAAAATATTCTAATATTTTCCTCTTTCTTAAAAATTGGATATTTAAAAATCCAATTAAGAACATCTTTAACAGTGTCGACACTTGAGTGGGCATCAAATAGTTTTTTGAATTGAAACTTCATATAACCATAAATAAACTGATTAATACGTCTTTCTGTCCAATAGCTCATGCCTACAATTTCATCTTCATCTAATTCGCCTAACTGATCTATATTCACAAAATTTGAGACTTCGATGTTATCTAAGCCTTCCATAAAGCGTGAATCAGTAGCTTTAGCGTAATCCTCATCACTCAAATCATCTAACTCTTTAATTGCTAAATCGATATCAGTTAATGCGATTTCCTCTATTGAATCATTAATGATGTTAGAGAACGAACTTGATTTTTTAGTACCAGTTTTTAATTGGCTCATTAGTTCTTGTGCAAAAGTTTCCATGGTTTTCTCCTTAAATAAAAAAGGGAAAACCATGTCCCAAAGGGGCAAAGTTTTCCCCATTTGGAAGCTAATTTAATAGCGCTATATACAGTTTGTTAGTTTATTCAATAGTACCTGTGGCAATTCCTCTATTGCGTTAATGACCATATAATCATTAAAGTAATCCTTAACGGAATCTTCACGAATACCAATTCCCCAAACCTCAACACCATATGCAGTACATTTGGCAACCATATCTTTAACGAATTGATGATGCCCATAATTGGGTTGTCCATCCGTTAAAACAATAATGATTTTTCGAGGGTTGATAGAGAGAGCACATTGTTCCATTGACCAAATGATACCGTTTGCCATAGGAGTAGATGAACCACTTCCTTTTATAGCTTGGAATCGTTGACTGACCGATGAAAAACGCTCTTTTTCAGTACAAATAACATCAACAGAATTGTTGTTAACAGTACCTGGAAAAGAACATGCACTAAAACCAACTCCTTTAGTCCTTTCTGCAGCTAAACCTATTGCAGCAAGGGCTTCATGAGATACTTCTAATTTATTGTCAGACACCATCGAACCGGAGTCATCAAGTACAATAGAAATATGAGTATCAACTGTAGTAGTAATAGTTTTTTTGATAAAAAGGTTTGGATCTCTTGTAATCATTTTTACCGTACTATTACGTATTAATTTCCTACCTGTCTTATGCCTAGATTTGTGCTTTCTAGCTTTAGCCTCGAAAAGACGTTTAAATCTAGGTATTAATCCACCGGCAACTTTTTCACCTAAATGTAAAAAGGTTTTATCAACGCCGGTTAAAGTAGGATTTGTAGGCTTATCATAAACAAGTACATCTCCTGAATCTGCAATTGACTCTGCTAATCCATCTTGAAGTAAATCGCCTCGATCTGTTTTACCAAAATCTTCAGCTGATGCCTCTAGGATTGATTTAATAGCTTCTACACATTGCTTAGAACTCTCAGTTTGCTCTGTTATAGAGTTATCAGAGTGATCATTTGATTGCACATTACTATCTTCATCAGAACCTTCATTAGAACCGCTTGAATCAGATTGAACTTGCTCTTCTGGAGAAGAGTGGTCGCTTTCATCATTAGGTCCTGAATTAGATTCAGCATTTGAATTGTCTTGCTCCTGGTCTGGTTGATTATCTTGTTCATCTTCATTGTTTTTTTCTTCCTCAAACGTAATTACAACCATTTGGGCAATACTCAAAACATCTAATGAATTTTCACAATCTTTTAACGCAAACGTTAACGATTTCAACTTGGTTACTAACGCTTGGTTAAACGTTTTTACCATTAAGTCTTCATCCGATTGCGCAAAATTATCAACAAAGGTGTGACCTAAAACAGCACTATAACCATAGTTTAAGAAGAAATTTCTGACTAAGGCTGTCTCAGGTACATTTTCAGGGGTTGCGTCAAGTAAACTATCACTTGCTAAAACTTCTGTTAATTTAGATAAACGATTGAATGAATAAGGTGTATCAGCGTTATATTTACCTTCTTGCCAAACATCCTCAAATATTCTATAAACTGCTTCAGTTAAACCACCAATCTTAGAAGCTTGAGACAACGCTTCAAAATCGGTATATAACGCATGGCCAAGTTCGTGATAAACAAAACCCCAAATATAATCCAAGGCTTTTTGACTCACTTCTAAAGGCAAGTACGGAAAATAAAAAGTTCTATTTTCATCACTATATGCAGCAGTTTTACTATCCCAAAACTCGAACTTAAAATCTAAGCCTTTTAATACAGCACCGATATAAAGCATAGCTGCACCAAAGTTTTGTTTTAATTGTTGATTATCGTTCATAGGTATTCTCCTTAAATATATGAGGATCAACCTATCCGTGAGGATTATGGTTGATCCTCATGGAACGAAATTAATAAAAATGTTTAAGCCAGGACGGAAGCTTTAAACTTATCCATTAATGATTGTTTACTTTCTTGTTCTGCTAACGTTGGTTTTACTTTAGTTTTATTAAAATCAACAAACATAACAGGGGCTTTAGGTTTAGACGTAACACTAACAGTACTGACTAATTGAATAGCTAAAAGCGATTGCGAATTAGTTAGAACTTGTAATGTTTTATTGAATTCAACTAAATCATCACCTTCTAATGCATCTAAAGTAGATTTTTTAGTTTTTAAAATATCAATCGCCTTTTCAAAGGTTGTATCAACCAATTGGGAAATTGGTTTTACTCGCTTATCCAAAAATTCATAACGTTGAAGCTTTGGCAATATTAATCGCTTAAGCTCAAGAATATTCTTCTTAGTTATGTCTTTAAGACCTTTATTCCAATTTTCAACAGTTGAAATTAAATCGTCAAAGAAAAAACTGACAATCTCTTCTGTCTTTAACTCAGTAGATCGTAAAGTAACATCGCGCGTTTCACCAATAAATTGAAACCTTGTGGCAAGGTTCATTAAATCAGGTGAATGCTCTTTTACTAAATTTCCCCATTGAGAACCCCATTTATTAGTTGATGTTTGCACCCAGTAACTAACCATATCATCATAATAAGTAAAGAAAATATCCCGTTGGTTTTCAAATTCAATTCTGAATTTTGCAACATCCGAAAGAAATTCTTCTTCTTCTGATTCAGGAAAAATCCTGTCATATGGAGTTTCTATTGTCGTGCTTTTCATTTTACGTGACATAACATTTTGTAAAGCTTCTAGCTTGTGCATTGCATCACTAGCTAAATAGGCAGGGTGTGCTCTGGCCGCTTTACGTTGATCTACATCATTGCTTTCTCCATCCAACCCAGCAAAATCTTTTAGATTTTTTTTGGTAGGACAAATAATTACCCGTGAACCTGATACAAGCTCTTGAGGACAATGTGAGTCATAAGTTATATCTTTACCTTCACCAACGACAGTTCTATAACGTGTAGGCTTACTGATAGCTAAAATGGCCGCAATAATACCTTGATTTTCTGTATCACCTTTTTTCATGGTTTTCTCCTTAAATTAAAAAAGTGGTTTTATTCTAGACAATCCACAACCTAAACCTAATGCATCAAATAGTGATTTATTAGAATGAATAAAGTCCTTTACTAGAGCAGGATATCTAGACTTTGATTGTATTTCATCTTCAGTGGTTGACAACTTTATGCAACCGTTTGTATGTAAATATAACAATAACCAAAAGGCGGCTTCGGACTGTGACAAACTAATTTGACCACAACCTTTACCAGCGCAATTAAGAATATTGAGTTCCTGACTTACACCTATTCCCATTGTTATACATCCGAAATCAATCAATACTGAGGTATCTTGTTCTATAACCAATAAGCTCTGCTTTGTTGTTAATAAATAAATATCAACAAACGACTTCAAAAAATTTTTAAAGCGAGCAATAGCAATATCAGTAGTAGTATTAAGTTCCCAATACAATGTATCAAATGTATCGCAAGTGATTAAACGTCCAGATTTAGAAAATGTAGCAACACCGACATAAATATAATCATTAGATTCCAAGCTATTAATATAAGCATCTTCACTTTGATTAGTACTTCGTCGTTTAAACTTGAGTTTTTTGCCAAACTTGCCAACAAAAACCAAAGCATTATCACTATTACCATCTACTTCTTTACCTACAGCTTCGACGTTGCCATTTTTTGTATATAACTTATACATAAATAGCTCCTACGAAAGCATTGAGGAGAGAAATGCTTCTTCAATAAATAACTTGTCACTGTGTGTAACTTTATCTAATGAAAATGCTCGATCCAGTGCTGTTTTAATCATTTCTTCTGGACTATTAATAGCCTGAAGTTGAATGACTTTGCGTATGAAGCGCAAAAGTCCCCTTGTTGAAATAGCAAGTCCGCATTGATGCGTAGGCTGCTTCAAATCAGGGTGAGGGGTAGAAGATCTATTACCAACATAAACACTACGACACATATTCGCAGCTTTAACGCTTTGTTTTATAATCTCCATAGGTACAAACTGTCCGAATCGATTTTCTAAAATAGCTTCTTCGTGCTCACTTTCCATGTAAGGAACGTAAACTTTCTCAAATCTATCTTCAGAGGAAGCATCCTGGCATTGTGCTGCAGGGCTTTCTCCAGAAAAATCATTACCGGCAGATGTGTTCTGAGTGGCAGCAAAGAAAAAGTACTTTCCTAAGCTTACACGTTCACCATCTCCACTTTCTGCTAAGTGAATTGGATACCCATCAAGAACAGAATTGAGCCCCTTATTGATATCAGCTGGTGCACAATCTCTTTCTTCGAAAAGAAAAGCGTGACCGTGTCTTGCCGCAGTAGTTAATGGTCCATCTTTAAACACAAGCATTCCTTCAATTGGATCTAAACGACCAAGAAGAACTTCTTTTTCAGTGTTTGAAGTACCCACATCAGAGTGAATAGGAAAGTTCAATTGAGCCAATAGCTGACGCAAAGATGAACTTTTACCTGAACCGGTTGGACCTTCTAGAATTAATCCATCAGTAGTAATACCGTTAAAACGTTCCATAAGGTAATAAGCAATAGCTTCAGCAACACCTTGTCTATGCGCAAAATTAGCATCGATAGGATCGCAAAAATTATTAGCTGGCCACATTGGAACTTTAATTGATGAACTATAGTCTTTGAAAATCTCGATTGAATTTAAGTTAATGATTGTTGGTTGCATGGTATTCTCCGTAAAATATTTAAAATTGGGGAATACACAATCCCTAAAGGGTATGTATAAACCCCAGTAGGTTGTTTAAAAAATTAATAACTTAATTAAGCAGTTTTGCGAACATATTTTTCACGTTTAACTAAACCTGTAACATCTTCTCGTATACATAGCTGTGAATAATCACATAGTTTACAAGGCGAGTTATAAGCCATTCGTGAACCACCAAAAAATCTTTTTTGATTAATGTCCATTTGGGTTTGAATATAACGTTGCGGCATTTGCTGTTTATGAAAAGTATTAAACTTTTCAGTTTCAGGCAAAATAATCTTTGGATAGGACGAACCTTTTCTCAAAGTTAAATCTTTCTTTAACGCTGGCATTGTTTTACGTTCACCTTGCCAATATGCACCAAGTTCAAAAGATGTATCTTTTAATCTAGGGTCATTTTCAGCACTTAGTGAGTAAATCAACAATTGCTCCGAAATCGAAACAAAATCTGTGTCAGCCATAACTTTAGTTGCTTTCACATCTATAATTACAGGCTTTTTCAGGTGCTTGGAGTAGCCAATTAAATCAATAATAGTTCTAACTTTCACTCCATGGCCAATGTCAAAAACATGCGAATGTTGAATGCATGGTGTACCGTCAATCGTAGCGTAAGGAACAATACCTGAAGCAGCAACAGATGCAGGAATTAAATTGCAAATGTACTTCAATGTATCGTATATAGATTTATCGTCTTGATTGCTTTCGCGTTCAACACTTAAATAATACTTATGCCATAGTTTTTCAAACTCAACTGCTATGTTGATATTATTCTGTTCCCACATTGAATAAAGGTATGCGTTAAATACCCCATCAAACACTTTGCCACTTAAAATTGCGCCGCTAGTGTAACGATTTTCCAAACGCTTGTTGTAATACAAGTCGTAAGCAAGACCACATGTATTCATCTTCTGATAAGCAGAATGTGAAAGAGGAAACTTTTGAATAATTTGTTGATGATTAAGACCGTTTAAATTTTCCACAATATACTCCTATCTGATGCCAAGAACTGAATAAGCTTCTTGTTTACTTGAAGGAATATGATTAACCCAATCATCACCATGTAATAATTGCAGTTTCGCAACTAGTTTAATGTGAAATGGTTTAGGTATATCAGATGGAAATTCTGGTTCACTATTTTCATCTACGACACTATCACTTGTTAGTGAAAAGTCTGTGTCAGTTTCTACGACAGGCTCGCTAGTTTGAACTTGCGTATCTTCTTCAGCAATAGCTTTAGTTTCAACGACAGGCTCGCTAGATTGAACTTGCGTATCTTCTTCAGCAATAGCTTTAGTTTCAACGACAGGCTCGCTAGTTTGAACTTGCGTATCAATTGTAGATGCATCAATCTCCGCCTTAATATCTTCACGAGAAGGTATTTTTGCAAGGTCAACCGGTAATTCATTGGTACCAGTTAGTGGGATTGAATCGGTAGCGCCATTTTGCCAATTATCATTGATATTTTTAGTATCGCCAATTTCATGCTCATGCACGATAGAGGGAATGCCTAACCTATCAAATAAACGCGTTAGTGCCATTGTCTCTGCAGCCTTGTAAGGGGCTGTGAAAGAAGTAGGCGCGTCGGCTGTAGCAGAAAGGACCTTATTATTACCTTCAACTAAAGTAGCAGTACAAACAACGACTGGTTTAGGAAGGTGATTGATATCAGAAATTGGACGACTAGATTGTATTAAAGCTAGTATTAAATCAGAATTTTTTTCTTCAAACGTAGTTTGAATTTGTAATCCTGAATCCAAAAACTTTTCTTGAAAAATCTCATATCTTTCAGACGCCTCTAAAATTAACTTAGATTTGTGTACAGGAACGATACGATCATTTTGAATTTTATGGGATTGTACGATTTGTGTTTTCATGGTTATTTCCTTAAATATATAATACAAAAAAGGGACCATGAAAATACCCAAAGGGAATTTTTATGATCCCCGAGGGTTTAAAATGAAGGGCCAATTAAATGGCATAAAAGTAAAATTCAAAAGTTGAAAAATACTATATCAACGTAAGATTAGCACGAAAAAAGGAATTGTTTACAAAATGGATTTCGATTGTTTAACGCAAACAATTAATGGCTCTTAGTGCTTCTTTCCTATGTTTAAATACGTATTTAAATGTTTTCTTATCAAATTCTAATGGGTAAGCTACATTCTTAAACCTAAATTTACCTGAAACACGTGAAAAAGGGTGTTTATACTTAAGAATGCCTATGTATAACATCAATTGATACTCCTCTCTTAAGAGAAGAGGTGATTCTTTGTTGACATGATTAATATGCAATGTGCGTGACTTTGCTTCTCCGACAATATAGTAGGGCACTAAAAATAGTTTGAATATAACGTCTGGTGTTCCTACTAAATTGGCGTAGCGTATGTAGAATCGATTTGGCTTCTTCCCCAAGTCATGATTAACGACTGAATAAAAAAACGGTATACCAAAGGAACGCTTTATATCATTGTGCTTATCAAAAAATAGAAAAACTATCTGATAAAAAAATATTGAGCACAATAAAACCAATAATAACAAAAGCCAATAATACATAGGTAATTCCAAATGTTCGGTTAGATGTGTGTAAGGAGTCATGAAAATTATTTCCGATTTTTTTTTGCTCTGCTGTAATCCCTTGTTTTTTGTATTTGATAAAAGCTGGCGTATCAGCAACGTAACTTGCTAAATCAGTCACAGATATACTAGTTTGCTTTGTTTTAAATTCCTTCAACATACACTACATTTCCTTCAAGTAATTTAAACATCCATTGCCCCTTATTGCCAAGAGCATCACTAGCTTCAAAAAGAATAGTCTCACCATTATAATTCTTGGGAAGAATAAACGAATTATTCTTTGAAACCGCTACATTAGCGATATTATATGTATAGTCTTTAACATACGAATCAGTGTCGGTACACCTAGCCCAGACCTCTTTAATGCTGCTATCGTACTCAATATTACAAACAGGTAAAGTGGAAGAGGATAAGGTAAATTTTTTGGCTTTAATGATGATTTCGCCTGTCTTTAATGTTACTTCGATACGGGCTGTATTAATCCCTAACAAATCAGAATACGCTGTCGCCTCTAAATTGTTTTTTGCCATTACCTGTTCATTGATATAATAAGTAATGTGTTCAATTTTATCGGTAGGAACATTAATTTTTGTAATAGCGAATTTAATGAAACTGGGCATAACATTATCATCTGTTAAAAAGTTAATATCAAAGTCAAACGTGTAAAATTCTATAGCATTATTAAAAACAAATTTATCCAACACTTGATCTTCATGGGTTAAAAAGATATCAAATGAATGGTTAACTATGGGTTTTACTACAATGTAAGCATCAGTAATCACCAAGCTATTTTGTAATATCTTTTTATCTACAATTGATAAGTTGCCAGAGCCATCACTTCTAATCTCAATGTTTCCAGATGGTAACTCCTGGACAGATATATAACCGGTTTTAAGGCGAGCATTCTCTATATTGATAATGGACGACTTTTCTCCGATTACATCATCATCATCATAAACTTTTACCATAATCCGTAATGAATGTTCCTTAAACATATCTTCAGTAAGTGTGAGTTCATCTAATGAAGTATTATCCTGACCAATAAACCATTTTACTTGAAATTCGTTATTAAAAGGTTTCAATACATTGGCAAGGATTGGCAGTTCGTTTTTATAAACGACCAGTGGCAGGTTCATTCTGAAACTATCAATACGATTCTTAACCTCAAATGTGCGATAAATAGTTGTCGTTGACAGGCTATTAAGGGGTACACGCTTGTCTGTAACCTGTAGCTTTAGGCTGTAATTGCCCTTTAACAAAGGTAAAAAATCAAAGCCAGATTCAGAAGATACAAACGTTTTGGTATCATTATAAAAAATTCGCCAGTCATACTGATAGTTTTGATCTCGATATTCTTGAGGAATATCAAAATGGATAGGCAAATTTGGAACAAAGACTTTTGACATTGTTATATTAACAGAAGGTTTTTTATGAACCCATAAAGTATGAAAGTCTTCATTAATGTAAAATATATATTGACCAACCTCACGAGGGCTAAAAGTGATGATTTTTTTTTCTTGTGTAGCTATTTCAGCCAGCGTTTTTAACTCACTGCTTGGATAGCTTACATTCAGGGATGCTTCGCTAGAACTAGTATTAACAACTTCAATGTTGAGTGATTCATAAGATGAGATATGTACATTAGTTATGTGAAGTGATTTAGCACATACAGCAGAGCTCAGAAACAGAAAAAAAAGAAAGCAGAAGTATGTTCGCATTTAATTGCCTACAAGTATTTAGTAAATACCTATTTATGCGAATAACAACATTCAAAGGGGCGACTTAACAAGGAGATTGTTTGTCATAAACAATCGAAGCAAGAAACTTGAAATGCACCTCCTATCAAGTCATTATTTATATGTTAATCTCGCCTTTTTTTTATGGCCCTTCATTAAGTAATTCGTTTATGAATTACGTACTTTTTTAGTACACCTACCTATTTCTAGGTAAAACCAATACACACTATATTTAAGGAGAACACCATGGGTATTTATTGGATTATTGCGTTCATTTTATACGTTGCTTTTTCTTTTCAATATATTTGTTATTTGCGCGGTAAATCGTCATATAACAATATTTTAGGAGAGAAAAATAATGCGTTAAATTTGGATATCAAGAAAGCACAAAGTGAAGTTGACTCACTTAAGCGCCAACTTGAACAAGAAAAAATGGCTAGACGTGTTGATAATGTTGCTACAAAAGTAAAAGCACAATTTGATGCCATTTTAACTGAAGTCACTGAAGAAGCCTCCATTGCTTTAAGCACTATGGCTGATGATGTGAAAAAGGTTAAACAAAATGTTCCTGTTGTTAAATCACCTGTATCGATTGATGAAGCATCAAATCATATGCAGGTTAAGCGGAATAAGATTGATAAAGAATTCGCTGAACAATTAGCATAGGAGAATCAAGATGAATAATGTTACATATTCAGAAATGAGAGAAGCCCTGGCTTTGCATTTTGAAGGACGTTGGGAATCTATTTTACCAACACTGTGTAGTGATAGTCGCTTGGATACGCTATTTGCAAATAATCGCAATGTAGAATGTCCAGCATGTAATCGTAAAAGCAAATTTTACATGCGCGATACCAATACGGCTCGTTGTCACTGTTGTCATCCAGAATGCAAATTTTGCACTTTCGATGGAATAGCTTTAGCAAAAGAGCTAGGAGGTTATTCTAGTGAAATTGATGTTTGCAACCAATTACGCCGCGATTTTGCGTCAGAATTGAGTAGCAACCCTATTTTTGCAAAGGATAAATCTCGGTCATTTAAACAAGCGAAGTTTAGTCATAAACCTTCAACAGTAGCTGCAAATAAACCTGCAGTAAAAAAATTAAATGAAAAAGCGCTAAAAGCTCATAAGAAATTACTCAATGAAATTATTGCCTTTGATAGTCCTGACGCTGAATTAGCGAGGAAATACATTGTCAGTCGTGGTCTTGATGTAAATTATTTAATGAGTCATATGAAAGACCGGTTATTTTTTCATCCAAATCTTTATTACTATCATGTTGATGAAGATGAAAGCGGTGAAGATTTGATAACTAAGGGCTTTTATCCAGCAATTATTGCTAAGATTTTTGGCTATGATGGTAATCTTGTGGGTTTTCACAGGATCTATCTTGACAAAGATTCAGGCAAGAAAGCTAATGTACCTGAAGCTAAACTGTTAGTGCCCCCTCTATATGAGGATAACTATGCTATAGAGGGATGTGTAATACCTCTTAGTGATGCAGGAGAAGAGTTAGGTATATGTGAGGGTATTGAAACAGCACTTGCTGTCAATCAAATGAAACACCCTTGTTGGTCTTTAGTTAATGCGTATAGATTACAAAACTTTCAGCCTCCTCAAGGAGTTAAAGTACTGAATGTTTTTGGTGATTTGGATAAGTCATTTACCGGGCAAAAAGTTATGATTAAATTATTTAATAATTTAAAAAGAAGCCGTCCGGAAATAAAAGTGAACTTGTTACTACCACCTAATCATTTATGGGATAAAAATGAAAACCCTAAAGGTATCGATTTTTTAGATGCTTTTGGAAAAGGTTATCAATTACCTCATGAATATCAAATTCTGTAACTTGGAATTTGATATGATTATTAATGGTATGTACGTCAAAGCTTGCCAATCAAAAACCATCTTACAGTCTGCAGAAGAAGCTAATGTTTCTTTAATGCAGCACTGTAAAGATGGTTATTGTGGATTTTGTAGAGCGAAAATAACTAAAGGTGAAGTGAGTTATCAAATTGAACCAATTGCAAGCAGTCATTCAAGTGAAATTTTTCCTTGTATTGCCTACGCTAGTAATGATGATATTGAAATAATTCAAACTTAATTTAAGCAGAAAAATATTTAACCCTATTTTTAAGGGCCAAAATATTTTCTGCTTTTTTTTTATTGATTTAGAAGTTCTCTGGAAGTGCGCCGTAATATAAGCTTTTATTATATGAAAGTGTTGCGGGTAACGAGCGAACAGGTAATACGTTAGCGTATCCAATCGATAGGCTAGGTTGTTTAGGGGCACAACTGGTTTTTAAGTTAGTTATATCTCTGGTAACAAATCTTTTAACAAAACTTTCTTTTTGGTCAGACCCACAAAAAACATCTTCTGCAATCTTCTTGTCTAAATCATTGGCATAAACAACAAATATATTCACGTGGAAACGCTCTAAGAAATGAGAAGCCATTATTTGCTCTGTTAACAACTTGCACTGTTTACATGAGTAACTTAGAAATATATCAATTGGAGTACCGTTGCTATTACCAAAACTGATACTCAGATCGTCACGGTTCATAAATTCAAATATCTTTGCAGCAGCAGCATAATTCACAGGATTTATTTCAACAAATGAACGTTCAACGCCAGTCCATAAATCTTGTAAAGTACCTTTAATGATATACCGACCATTATTCGACATTAAAACATGTTTATTACCATCTACAGATAAGACTTTCATTCCTAAAGACGGAAAATGAGAAGTCTTATCTATTAATGCGCTAGCAATGACTTCATTTGAGGCTTCCTGGCCAATACTTAACTGCGATAGAGTAAGTAAAGGCAGGGCAATGATAATTGACTTCAACAATTTTAACGTGCTTGTTAACAACATAACTTGTCCTCTAAATAACTAACCTTTGGCTTTGAATAAACGTAATTGAACCGTTTTGATTAAATGGATCGAACCAAAAATCATTGGTTTAATTTCAATTATTGGGTACAACAAATCGAGTTGTTCTTTGTAATACTCAGACAGAGTATCACTAGCAGCAGATATACCTTCACCTATACCGGCCGTCATAGCATCATCAGTAGATGGCAAGTCGAATTGGCCACCAGTAGTAATTGTATTGGTTCCTCCTCCTCCACTAAAAGCATTACCAAAACCACCAATAACACCTGCAGCTCCCGCATACATCAATGCTGAACCTTGCTTATTTACCACCTTTCCCCTAAAACCAAGCGTTCCATCTTTACCAGATACATAGCCTTGTATTGGTGTATCTACAATACCTATTCCTGCAAGTGAACAAGTTAAAGATTGCGGTCTAAAACTTGCCCTTTGGGTAGCTAAATCACCTCTAACATCATTAACTACAAAGCAACCAGTTAAGTCCACTCTTTCACCATTGGGTAAAATAGCAGGCCCTGTAATTCTAATTGTCGAAACGACAGCCCCTTTCTCAGCAGCTTTACCTGTTGGTGCGTCCACTCCGCTAATAACGATACCGGGGATCAAAGTGCCTGCAGGCAAAACAGCACCTATCCATTCTTTATCAATTTTTATATTTTTTTTGTCTTGGGCTGATTTTTCCGATTGAATAATTTTTATTGAACTACCACTGGTAGGCTTTCCTGGTTCGGCAAAGTTTTCGGTGTTATTGACATACTGATTAGTTTCAACTGATTGAGCAGATGAATTTTCATAAGCTGCATTCACATATGCCAAAGGATTGTCAGGAATAGTTAAAACTGGAGATGGAGTATTAGAAATGGCGCTTGTATCTCCAAATACAGAATCCTCCTTCGATGTATCGATAACATTTGGCACAGTGTTATCAGGTTCACTAACAATATTGTTTATAAAATCAGTGTCAGTATTAGATTGAGAACTTGTTTTATCAATAGTCATGTCATTTAAACGGTCTTGTTCATTTTGAAGGAGTTCTATTTTCCGCTTTAGATCATACAAAATTTGCGGTGTTTCAACTAATTCAGAATTTAGCGATAAACTGCGCTTAACTGATTTAAAATTCTCATCCATAGAAGCCATTTTATCTTGCATAGCTAAAACTTTAGTGGAGAGTAATTGATTTTGACCGACTAATTGCTCCATATCCATTGAACCAGTGTTGCGTTCTATGAGTTCAATAGTATTTTTCTCAGCAGGTGGCAGTCTGACAGTTTTTTTATCAGACCCAGCGAGAACTGCGATCACAATAATGCCACCAATACCGGCCAATAGAGAAATATGTTTAGATCTAGGCGTTAATGTTTCCCATTTGTCTTTAAATTCACTAATCATTTTTAACCCTTACTAAATAAATGTTAGTCATTGCTCCAGGTTCGAGTACTATTCGAGGATAAAAACCAATAGCGGCGACATTTTCAATTTCATCAACTAAACCTGTCTCTGGTGTTAATACGGCAAAATCTGACTCTGTTAGTTGTACTGTTACGTCATTCCTATTAGTCGCTTCAAGCACAATAACTTCATAATTAGCATTAACTGTTCTATACGATGGAGACACCAAAACGTTACCGAGATAGTAAGGTTTTTTATCGTATTGAAAGTCCTTGCTGAAACTCTTTGGAGAACCCATTTTTGCTGAGTCAGCCAATAATGAAATTAAAAAAGATGGATAATCAGGAGACAGGTGTTTTACATCATCAGCAGATTTATTATTAAAGTATTGTTGGTTCTTAGGCTTTAATGTGATTTGTTGACCAATTGGCACTTTACTTGGAACAACAGTTAATTTGTAAATAGGTGCATCTTTATCTTCACTCTCAGTGATATATAAACCAAAAGGCTTGTCATCTTTTGGTTGAAAATATATAACGTTATTTAGAACTTCAAACTCAAAAGCCGCTTGCTTAATAATGGTTGGTCGCTCAAATGGAGTATGTATTGCATTTAAATCACGCATACTTGCAGCAACAATTTTTGTAACACCAGGTTCGACTAAAATTTCATGCATTTTAGATGGATTGTTTATTTGTGCTGTATGGGTTGATTCACTTTGAGCTAATGTGAATCCAGAAAATAACAGCGTAAAAGCATAAGTGCTGATCTTAACAATACTACTTACTTGCATTGCCATTCTCCTTAAGAGATTTTGTTAATGAATTTTGATTTTTCGCAAGCCACAATCTATTGCGTGCTGGACCAGGATAAAAATTAAAGTGACTAATGTAAGGAATATATTCAGAGATTAATAAGCGGTATTCATATGTCACCATTTTCTCTTTTGGCTCGCCTTGATGAGTCGCTGTTCGTTGAATACCAGTAACAAAGGTTTTGCGTGTTGCCGGTTCATATTCAATTCTATCGGGAGTAAAGGATAATGTTACTCCCGCTTCCTTTATTTGTTTAGCTTGTACAAGAAGTTGCGAATGCATTTCTTTGTAAAGTTGAGGTGTAAACATTAACTTTAATGAGTCAATAACATTATTGGCGGATGCTGGCGTTAGATTGCCAATCAAAACAGAAAAAGATAAACCATATTTTTCATGTAAACTTTTAGATGCTGCATCAAAAGCGAGTGTTGCTCTGGTATCTAATTTTGCAGGCAAAAAGATAAAACGCTCATGGTTAGAAAATGAAGACCAAAGTAATATTGCATTTAAAACTACAAGCACCAAAACCGCCGTCGCTAACTTATCAACGCTATTGATCGCAGCGCCACGATCTTTTATATATCTTGAAAATAACATGTATAAAACTCTCCTTTAATATCTAATATTGCGAACTTTTTATAGTTTGTGTGCTATTTTTTTCGATTATTCTGATATCAACATTGTTGTCAGCATTAATAATTTTATCTGGGAGATGTTTATGCAAAAGTGGATTAACTAAAGCAAGGTGGACCGGAAAACCGGATTTATTTGGAATATCAATATGGCCTGTGTACAAGACTATCTTTTCTGTTTCGAGAGCGTAGCTGACTACTTGATCAGCAATACTTTCATCGGTGTTTTTATCGCAGATGCGATTTACCCATAATGGGTGCACCAGAAAATAGTGATTTTCAATTTTATGCAGTACAGCTCCTTTTCCGTTAAAGGAGTACTCCTCTGAATCAAGCATCGAACATAATCGATTAAATATGGCATTAAACATATTCTCATCTGCAGATATAATCACTGCTTGAGATTTTTCATTATTTTCTTCAACTAAAGGTTGTTGAACCTCTATGTCTACATCACCTTGATAAAGAACATCGTCTAACTTGAAGTTTTTTGGGTCTTTATCTTGTATCGTAATTAGGTGTGAAATATCTTTATACTCAGAAGGGACAGAACCAAATAAATGTAATATGAAATCATTCCAAAAATAAGGAAGGGGGTAAGCATTAACACAAAGCGTTTTTTTAAAAGCTCTGCGTAATGTTACAAATAGTGGATTATCAATATTGGGATTAGCCGAAAAAACATCATAAAGTGCTAACGCTATGCTGGCATTATCTTCAAATTCTGTTATTTCGCCAAATATCTTCATGTACATAGCTTGTGCAATTGACGCCCCATTAATATGTCGGTTTGATGTCATCATATTAGTCGTCGTTCCTTTTGAATAAGTCGCAAAAGATTCAACAGCAGGGTTCCATGTCCCTAGGTAATCAAGTTTGTAAAATTTATAACGGGATATAAGAAACCCCAATGGATATACATGAAATAGTCGCCATACAATCCTTTCCCATTTACTTTTATCCGCGTAATCTTCAAATGTCCATGCTTTATAGCTACTCATACCGGTTAGACCCATCCCCCAACTACCTAGCCAATTAGTCAACTGGTCATGGGACATAGTCACTTCATTATCAAAAACATTTTGGGTAAATAATACACCTACCCAATCAATGACTTTATTTCGGTCAGCAATGAAATTATCATCAAATTCTTTATCTGTAACAGACTTGAAGTAAGGAGGCACATGGTCGTATTGGCTCATTTTATATATCCTGTAAATCTATTTCGGTTAACTTTTTAGCAATAACAGGATAGGAAGACAGCGACCTATCCTTTGCAATAAATACGTGATGTCTAAATTGCCAATCGGTATCAATTTCACTGATTAACTCTATCGACTTAAATGTTGCAAACAAATCGTCAAACTTAAACTCTGATTCATTTAGTAAGTAATCTTCTAATACCCTTTTCCTAGGTAGGGGGAATTTCTCAAATAAAGGAGAAAAATAAATAAGATAACTAATAACTGCTGATACATTTCCACGATCAATAAGCGATACATGTTTGAGAAAAGACAACTCATCGGGTAACAAGAAGTCACTTTCATTGAGAGGATTAATATATGACTGATAAACATCGTTACATAGTGGAATGAAGGTCTTCTTGTTTGTGATCTGCTCTTCTGTAAGTACCATCTTTAAAAAAGGAATAACTGTGTGGACACTTGGGTTGTGAAAGAAATCGAAAAAAAGATTTATGGCTTGGTAAGCCGAAGAATAAGATAATCTTTGAACAGTGTTGCGAGAAACATCTAATGAAGTTTTTAAACACTGTAGCTCTATAGCATCACAAACAAATACTGGCGCCAATATCGTTGCAATACCCATTTTATTTTTTTTATTGATAGGGCGAACTGCTGAGGTATCAATCCATTGAACAGTGGTGTATCGCTGTAAACATAATAAAAAGTCTAAGAATAGAGGGCAAAATTTATCTTTATCTAAAACATATACATTTTTGTCACTGTAGAATTGTAAAAATTTATCAACATAGTGTTCGATATTGTTATGTAATAAAATTAATAAGGGTAAGCCAAACGTAGATATGAAATCGGTATAGATTTTTTTATCGTAGTTTTCATTAATAAAGTTTTGAGCACTAATTAATGAATACTGAGATAATGCTGCACTTAATATGGGGTCTACATAAACCCCTAATGCATTATTAAATACTACATTTTCGCAATTAACAGACATACGATGTATTAATTGCTCTGCTGTGATGTAGGTGGTTTTTTTTAGCCCAGCATCGTTCATTACATGCGGTGTAATAACAAGATTATTACTATTATCTAATGAATGTATAAACGTATTAACATTTATCATTGCGCTATTCCATCTAGACTTTGCGGCGAGAAAATAGATTCCACAAATTTTCCACGTGTACCAAAAGGAGTGATCTTGATTTGGGTGAATTGACCAGGGACTACAAAGAAATCATCATGAACGATGACCTCTTTCGTTCCATCTATTTCAACAACGACATGGTTCATCCATGGCCATTTAGTCCATAATATTGTTCTGCTAGGTTTGTTAAATTTAACACTCGCTAAGCGGTAAACTGTCTTGTTAATGAAACGGAGTTCTTTACCGCCATTAAAAAAATCATTTAAATAAATTTGATGTTGTTCAGCTAGCGATAGACCTGATAAAGCGGTTTTAAATAAAAGAGATCTGTCTTTTTCAACTTTATAGCCAAACCCTGAAAAACCATTACTCAAGCGAGATAATGCGGCCTCAAAACTGTCTATATCTGCATAGTACCGTGAAGAAATCCTTAAAATATAATCTTTAACTATTTCTGAATACACTTTAATAAAACCGGTGTTGACCATCTCTAATGAAATATGTTTTGGATAGCGAGTTAAATACGTCATGCTAACGGCGAACATGCCAACGTAATTTTGGTAAGTCTGATTTTCGTATATTGAGCTATCTAAATAAGTAAGCCACTTGTTTATGGAGTTTGAATTAAAAACATCCGAGCCTTTGCCGTCGAAGGCCATCATGTATGAAATAGTGGTGCCGAAATCGCAATTGATAATAGCTGCGGTGTATTCATTATCAATTTTTGTCATGCAGACCATTTGAGCCGGTCTTATGTCATTGAAATTGAAACCTACTTCATCAAGCAAGAATACTAAGTAAAGGTCTTTTTTATTAAAATATTGAAAATCAATTTCGAATTTCTGTAGTCGATTTAATCTAAAGGTTTTTAAAAGTTTAAGTTCTACAGAATTTTTATCGTACAAATAAGCAGTTACCCGCTGAGCGATAAGAGGAGATTTAAAATTGATCAGCGCACGATAATTTATTTGGCGATATGGCGCATCTTTCATAACTTCCATGATGTTTAAGTTTACAGGTTCATCCTGGGCTAAAGCTGGAAAGATTGACCCGATAAAAATTATAGTGAAAATGAACAATCGCATTAAGAACTCACAATGTAATAAACGTACTTATATTTGTGAACATTGATGAATACTTGCGTATAAATAATGATTATAAATTTATTGCCGTGTTCTCAGGTAAAAGTCACATAAAAAGTTACACCCCCACTATTTGGCTTTGTCTGTGCTACAAAAAATATTTAACTTTCTGGGTTATTCAAAAAAAGATATAAGTGACGTTTTATTCACTCGACTACCATTGCGTGTGGTGCAAACATTTGGTGGGAAAAAAGATTTAGCGGCGTTAATAAAAAAGAACAAACTCTACATTCATAAATCCAGATTAATACTTCCTTATAATGATCAGGAGTTTGATTGTTGGGTATTACCCCTCATTGAGTACATGGCTAAATACTATCTGTGTTTACCCGCAAGCTACGACCATCATCATAGAGACAATGGTGGGGCCTTCGAGCATGCTTTGCAAACAGCAATTTCTGCAGTCACTCTGCTTAACTCACATAAAGAAATCTATCGAGAAATAGATAGTGAATTTAGGCATGAACATAAAGATTCAATGCCATTAGCTGTTTATGTTCTTGCTTTGATTCATGACACAGGAAAACCCATTAGTGACTTTTTCGTACGAGCATGTGACCGCGAAGTAAATATCAATTACGACATACCCGTTTGGAAAGCAACAGATGAAACGTTGTTTGATTGGGTGAATATGTATTCTGTAAAATATTATAAAGCTTTTTACGACACTAAAAGAATACATAAAAAGCATGAGTCCTATTCAGGAATTGCCTTGTCTGAAATAGCGGGTATTCTCAAGCTATATAAAAACCCAGCTTTACTTAAAAAACAAATTAATGAAGTGTTATATAAAGAAGATACAGAAACAAATAATTTACTTAATCAAATAATTAAGGCAGCTGATAGAAGTTCTACCCGGTATTACATGGAATTGTACGGGAGAATACCGCGCGATAATTGTAACAGTTCAATGTTTTTCGAAGGCTTGCAGTCTTTTTATTTTGGTCCAGATAATTCACATGAAGGCTATTTTTCTAGACCTTATTTTTGGACAAACAGTGGTTTACATATTCATTATCCTAATGGCCTTAATGCAATATATGAAGCGATTATTGGTTTAGGTAAGCGTCTCTCTAGTGTTGATGAAGATCCAGCAGACAGTCTCATAAGCATTCTCCATAACACGAATCACTTGATTTTGGTGGGGGAAAGTTCGACTAAGCATTGTGCTATTCATACTATTTACGTTGAAAACATAGAAGTTAATGCTGATGGCGAAGAAAGCAAAAAATGGTCAAGCGCTTCTGTTATTACTATAAAACAACCGCATTTACTTAAGCTACTTGAAGGTGAACGTATTTACCAAAGTTCATATGAAAACCCCTCTGTATCCGAAGCCACGATATCAGAAAGCATACCATTAGAAGCGAGAGGTCTTAATGAAGACCCTCTAGGTTATTATGAATCACTTACATCACCGTCGGCAGAAGAAAACGTCACTGAACATGTCGCTAATACAACAACTGAATCATCACCATCATTGCAACAAGTTACTGAGGACGTTACTCACTCCGCTATAAATCAAGCAGAAGAAATCAATGCCATTATCAGTGCAAGCTACTCTCATGAACTAGATGAAGCGTATTCTGAAAATCACTTTGATGAGCAACAACATGTAGTGAATAATATCCAGGCGTCAGAAATTGATGTAATGGTTGATAATTCTTCTGACGTCACCCCAGTAATAATCGGTGAAAGGGATCACATGACTACAACTTGTGAAGAAGAACAGATTAGGCAAATTAAACAAGGAGCAATAGATACAATCGCCAATATTACTGTAAGAAGTAAAAATAAAATTGCAGAACAAAGTACAGACCAAAAAATAGCACAACCAAAAAGAGTTGCAGATCCAAATGAAATAAAAAAAGCAGCGATTGATATGCTTGGCCTAACAAAATCTAATGATGTGGAAATAACCCCCGAACTTTCAAGTAATCTTCAACAGCCAGCGCATTCAACTAATGATACCCAGCATAAAGATGTCAGATCTAAGGCAAGTTCGAATAAAAAACCAATTAACAATGGAGGTAAAAAGGTTAATTCATCATACGAAACTTCAGCCGAAAAAGTTGAAGCCTTGGATGAAAATTTGACTAAGGCTTCTGAAAGGAACCAGCGGAAAAAACACAACAAGAAAATCAGCGAACTTATCCGTCAAAATGAGTTTGATAGCTCTGAAGAGTGTGATTTTATAATAAATATTTTTCTAAGGATCAGTTATTTATTTTCTAAAAAAATGATTGATGTAAATAACTCAGACATATTACGAGTTGAGAAAAACAATCTTATATTAGCCAAAAAATTTCTAAAATCTTCTCATTTTAACTTGCCAGTCCAAAGTTTTATTGTCGAAGCTTATTTGTACAAAGGTAGATACCCCGTTAAAGAAGTGCTGAGTAAGGGTTATTCAATCGACGATCAACTTTCAACACTAATACTAGGAAATCAATGTGGCTAAATTAGACAACACTTGGCGAACGGCATTTGAGTTATATGCTTGTCTTTTTTGGATCCTAGGAGCTGGTATTTCAGCGCTAATTGGTGCCTATGGTAGCTATGGCATTCGCTTTATGCTTTTAACAACTGTGCCTATGCTAGTGATAGGTTCCACCAGGCTTTATCAGGGGCTGATTATTTTAAATAGTAGAGCTCGTATTTATGCTATCAATGATTTAAATATAACGTTACAAGAACTGATCAAGTGGCAACAAAGTAACATGGACAAAGTGTGGTATGGAAAAGGTTATTATTGGGATTCAAATCACACTCAAAAGTTGGTTGAATACAATTCTGCTATCAAGAGTAAGTTAAAGCCATCTGAAGGGTATATGAGTATTAGAAAGTTTTTAGGTATAGATACAAAATATGTCGGTAAGGGACTGCCTTTTTTACACCACCTAGAAAACTATGAGGAAGACATAGTTCACACGTTAGAACATAGATATTCACATGAATCGGTCGGTGGAGAGACAGGTGCAGGAAAAGGCAGGAAATTATCATTTGATCTAGTGCAGGCGATTGTGAGAGGGGAGGGAGCGCTCATTATAGATCCTAAAAAGGACGAAAACCTTTTAGATTTAGTCAATGCTACATTGAAATTATTAGGACAGGAACACAGACTTTACTGTTTTACGCCGGCTGCGCCATCAAAAAGTTGTCGGATTAATCCTTTTTGTAATTATACAGAGGTTACAGAATTGACTGAACGAACAATGAGTATTTTTAGCGATCAAAAAGAAGATGCGTTTAAAAGTTTTGCATGGCGTGCAGTTAACACAGTATTGCAAGGTTTAACGCAAGTGAATGCTCCAGTATCTTTAAAACAAGTACTCCATTACTTAGAGAGTGAGATTGATGATTTAATGGTATTGGTAGGCAGAGAATATCTTGGTCGCTTCCCAGAAATGAAACGCATTGTTAAGCAGCTAGATTCAGATCAAAGTAGCACCGAAATTAAAGCAAAATTGGTGTTTCAACAATACGAGGTTATAAGAGATAAACATCCTGATAAAGTAATGAATACTATCATTTCTACTTATCAACATGATAGAAGCCACTATAAGAAGCTTTATCAAAATATCCTCCCACCATTAACCCAGTTAACAAGCGGTAGTATTAGAGATTTATTATCACCCTCAGAATTAAGTCCAGACCAAAGACCGATAGTAGACATACGTTCTATCGCACATAGAGGTGACATTCTCTATGTTAATTTGGCCTCTTTACGTGATAAAACCGTAGCAAATGCATTGGGATCTTTGGTACTAGCAGATACCATATCTGTTATTTCAGATAGGTACTTTTGTTATAAAGAGGAAGATCTCATTCCCTTTAATATCTATGGGGATGAATCTTCTGATTATGTTAATGATGCTGCGGTTAACCTTGCTAACAAATCAAGGGGGTCAAAATCTTGTTTTAAATTCTATTTTCAGACAGTCGGCGATATTGAAGTCAGATTAGGAAGTGCGCCTAAAGCAGATCAAATGCTAGGTAACACCAATACCAAATCATTTCTTCGTACCGGCGATCCAAATAGTATGGAGAAATTTACAGCCAAACTACTCAACACCACTATTAAAAGAATGAGTGAAGGTGTTACAACACAAACGACGGCTGCAAAGCAAGATATTGACTTTAACACCGGTTATACCAAACAAGGGCAAGAAGTCGAGATAAAACTGATCCCCCCCGAGACATTAGGTTATTTAATGGATCTACATTCATTTACACAATTCCCTGGTGGTGAAGTGGCCAAATTACGAGTGCCTTACATAAGTTGTCCTACTGAGTTGAAATATGAAGCAAGTATTATTAATTTTGATGCATTTGGGCAGACAACGGAATTTGAAGAGTTATCAAAGGTGAAAAAAGAAGGGATTTTAATGGGGGTAGAAAAATAACAATTTAGACCGTCCTTTTTATATTTTAATTCACATAGAGAATTAACATTATAAAGAGGACGCTATTATGGCTATTAACAGTAAAGAGCAAACACAAACTAAAAATTCTAACGCCAAGTCAACTGCAAAATCTAGTCCTAAGAAAATCGCAAAAAGTGATAGTAATTCTAAAGCAGCGTCTGAAAAAGCTACCAATACAAAGGCTAAGGTTTCATCAAAAAGCCAGACTAAAGAAAGTAATGTTAAGCCTTCATCGAAAAGTCATCAGCCTAGTGTTAACAGTAATAATAAACAAAATGTATCCACTAAAGCTAAGACACATGAACAATCAAAGGTAAATGTTCAGCTGCAAAGTCATTCACACAAACCCAAAGTTGCGAATACGCCCAAACCGGTAAATTCGCGCACACAGCAGTCTGATCATAAAGTACAAAAAGGCAAGCAGGGCAAAAGTAACCAACGCCATAGCAATGGTGCATTAGATGCATTTATCTCAATGGGTATTACACCGAAAAGCCAAATATTTGCAACTAAGAAATTCCCTATCGTCAACCGAATAGTGCACACAAATCTATCTCAGTTATCCATTATTGGACAAAACATAGCGGGTATTAATGGAGGGCTACTGCGATTTCGCGCATTGGAAGGTATAGAGCCATTCGAAAAGTACATTCAAACACTGATTGAAAATGTGAATACGTCAATTTTAACAGAAATTGCTGAGTGCCAGGGTTATCTTAATCAATATAAAGAACAAGGCTATGACTTTATAAGTGCGAGTGAACCCGCTATTTGCCAAGTGAAGTTGTTTAACTCAACGAGTAATTTGCTAATTGAGTTGTATCTTTACCTTGATACTTTGATCACTCAAATAAACTATTTAGAAAAATGTAACCACATATCGACGAGCGAAAAAATCAAAATTGAGCGGCAGTGGTCCATGCTACCGCGCCATTTGAATTCCCGAGTTTTGAGTATTAAAGCGGCGATAGAAAAGAAATTGCAAGTAAATCTATCAAGAGGAAACGACGCGCAAGTCAACATTGATGTAGAAATGGTTAAAGGCCTGTTTGCAGACTTCACTAAAAATAAAGCGGAGTTAACGCTGACCTATATGCCGCCTATTCCAGAAATGCAAAACATTTACACAAGTATCGACCAAAACAAGCAAAAGTTAGCATAGTAAGAATATGATATTTGAATTAATACTACGACTCATCTCCAATATCTTTTCA
>JAUBNZ010000031.1:0-32529 GCA_032355485.1 Bonnemaisonia californica
TGGTAAATCACGCAAGCTAGGGGAATATCCCGAAAATCGAGGTTTTGCATGTCAAACTCTGTCCGACAGACTCTTATGATGCTCTTTTTGGGTCTCAATGTATTTTATCAGAGCATCCACGTGAGAAGCCGAAACTGAAAATGCTCCGTATCCTCCTTGCCATGAAAATGATTTGTAGGACTCCCCTTTTGTGCGTATCCATTTGGTAGAAGTACGCTTTATATGCCCCGTGAAATCGCTGAGATTTGCTGTTCTAGGTTGTCTCACTGCTAAGTGAACATGATCTTCTATTCCCCCCACACGATAGCTTTCCCAACCTAATTCCCGGGAACAAGTAGCGAGATAGCCATGTAAATCTTTTATAATCTCATCATCTATAAATTTTTCACGATGTTTAGTGCTGAAAATGATGTGGAGGATTGCTTTGGATAAAGATTGAGGCATTGCTGATTCATAGCATATTCTTTGCTTGTATGGAAAGTTCAAAGCGGTTGAGCACTGAGGTTGGCTTTCAGCCAACGATGTATGTTGCATAGATTACATAGGGATGCAGCTTTGCCTCTCCCTATGCTGGTATAATTTTAGCCTTCAGCTAAACCGTCCTTGACGAGCGAAATCGTAAAAGCACAGTTGTGTATAAAAGCCAGAGCGCTGCCTTAGACTGGTATGAACGACCACTTTGGAGCTATAAATCAATATAACCTCATTGAGGTAATTATCTTAACACTAAGCCTCTGCTGTATAAATAGAAGCGATACCACAACTCAATGGCTCGCATCGAGGTTCTTTGTAGCCTTGACTGGCGATGAGTTCGCACATGGCTTTGCCGCTTGGGAAGTCTCCGATGGAGCCGGCTAGGTAGGTGTAAGCTTCTTCCTCAGAGGTAAGTTTTCCTGCTATCTTTGGTAAGACTTTGTTGAGATAAAACTCGTAGGGTTTTCTGAGAAGCCCCTCTGGTGATGAGAAATCTAGGATAAGGAGATGTCCTCCTGGGCGGATGACGCGGCGCATTTCTGTGAGTGCCTTCGGGTAATCTGCCATATTCCTCAGACCGAATGCTACGGTGAGGACATCACAGCTATCGTCATCGAACGGCATGTTCATGGCATCTACAACTTGAGTGTTTTTGACTCCGCGTCTTGAGGCATGAGCGAGCATTTCTGGGCAGAAGTCTGAGGCGATCACTTCAGCTTCATCACATACCTTCTGTAGCTCAATGGCGAGATCACCAGTACCTGTGGCGATGTCTAAGATCCTTTTCGGAGCCCATTCCACGACGATTTGCCCCACGCGCTTACGCCAGATGATATCTGTCCCCATGCTGAGCACATGGTTCGTGACCACGTAGCGGTCTGCTATCTTAGAGAAGGCGTTTTTGACGAAATTAGGATCTTGCATGATGATTCTTAGAGTGGGCTGGTAGACGATTTTGTTTGAAACTAGTCTGGTAAAATATCGGTATAGATCCCTGGATCGCTGTTAGGGATTTCCTGAGCGTTGATCGCCTTTTCATAAAACTCGCGCGGCCCCACACCACCGATAACTCCATAGACGTAGCCGCTGTCTCTGAGTGCTTCCATCGCCATAAACAGCAAGGCTTTCCCTATTCCTGTGCCACGTGCTTCTTCACTCACACCAGTAGGCCCGTAGAATCCCTTGGCGGTGGTTTCTACGCAGGCAAACCCTAAGATTTTTTTATCTTTAGTAGCGATAAAGCAAGTCACTGGCTGGCGTGACATGGCGACCTTTACTTCGCTCACCCACTTCGGTGAGAAATGCTCACCCACCCAGCCTGCTACAATGTGGCGTTCGTAGGCCCTCGCTCGGCGGAGGATAATTCCCTGCTCTTCTACTTTAGAATAAAGTTCCCGAGAGTCAGGAAGCTCCAGGAGATTTACGATCATGTCTATCATGCATCTAAGCTAGTCTGAAAGCGGTAATTTACAAACCTAATATCTCCATAAATGGCCAACTCTCGATGTCTTCTTGACCACGAATGACATCGGTAATGACTTCGACTCCACACATATCTTCCACGATCCCTTTGTTGGTGATGGTGGCGGTGTCGAGTTCATCGATGAGGTTATTAAAGACTAAGCCTGCTGGCTCGATGCCGCGTGAACGCATGGCTTCTACGGTGAGAAGAGTGTGATTAAGTGCTCCCAGCTTATTTCCTACTACGAGTATCACGGGGTCACCTATTTCCACCGCTAGCTCAGCGACGCTAAATTTCATCCCGTTGATAGGCACTAACCATCCACCTACTCCCTCGGTTACTACACAGGCATGCTCGCTGTTAAGTCGTTGATGTCCTTTGAGCAGAACGTCTTTTTCTATGGGTGCGTTTTCAAACATCGCTGCCACGTGTGGAGCTGCGGGTGTCTTCATCCAGATAGGATTTATTTTATCTAGCACTTCCTCGCTAGGATCATTAAATCCTGATGCATCTGCCATTTCTAGCGCGTCATTTCTGTCGCCACAGCAGATCGGTTTATAGCCGATGGCATCGATCCGTTCGTTACGCAGCGCACGGATGATAAGTGAACTAATGTAAGTTTTCCCAGCATCTGTGTCAGTGCCGGTGATGAATAATCCTTTGCCCATAATTTTATGAGCGTTTACTAGCGGATTTCTTTCAGCTTAGCAAGACAGACCTCTGAGCCACAATCAGTCTGGGCAGGATCATCGGTAGCCAATGCTTTCCCACATCCTCCTAGACAAGGTCTCCCTCCTTCTGGCCAGTCTAGAGGGTAGTTCGCAATAACGAGGCGCATTCTTCTCACTCCTACTTTAGAGCGTGTGACTCCCATGGCTTCCGCTAAGACATCATCTGGACAGCGACCCAGCATGTGATCCCATTGTGACCATCCGTCTCCTATGCTACTCCGTTTCACCTTTTCCTTCTCAGTGAGAATACCTACTCCTATCTTTTTCTTGTGGGCTACAACAGCACCCACGGTGCAACCTATTAGAAGGGCTAAATCTTTATCATCAACTACGCCTATTTTTGACTCCCATCGGGTCCAGTCTACTTTCTTGCGCAAGTCGCCATCGTATCTCGGGATACCTAGCTTCTCTCGCCTCACGCGGACACTTCCTGGTGCGCAGCCTATTTTCTTAGACAGTTCGGAGTCAGCCATGTCTGGAATGAGCTCATCCCAGAGTTTCCAGTCTACGGACTTACGCTGATTGCATGCGGGGATGCCTAGCTTCTTTCTGCGCAGTACTACGGAGGCGAGTGAACAGCCTACTTTTTTTGCTAAAATTTTATCTTCAACGGTGCCAAGAATCGCATCCCAGTCTGACCAATCGATCCGTGGCCGTGCCCCGCGCTCGCCTGATGCAGCGATGCCGAGTTTCTTCCTGCGCATACTCACTGCTGCCAGCGAGCTGCCTATCTTTTCTGATAATTCCTTATCAGTAATTTTCCCGAGTTGATCATCCCATTGGGACCAATCAATTGTGGTTCGAGGTTTACGTGCCATATACTTACTTTCTCCTCCTCTAGTGGTTATATAATTGTTTGCAACAGATCTGATAGAACCTCACTAAAAATGTGAGGTTTTTTTTATAGTCTCAGAATCTCTGCGGTGTGTGTTAAGATACTCAAGTGAGCTATATCTATCGAACACACAAGATAAAATTTAGCAAGAATTTTGTTTTCTGATAGAATAGATATTTACTTCCCACTTAGGGTGAGAGATAAGCCACCTTATGAGCAATGATGAATTCACCGCCAAAACAAGATTCATTTCCAAGCTGGGCCTATCACTTCACGCTTGTGGAGCTACGAGTCAGCGTGTCGAGAGACATTTATCTAAACTCACAAAGATGCTGGGCATCAATGGTGATTTCCTCGTTGCCCCTACCAGCATCACCTGTGTCTACTGGCGAGATGATCCGTCGGATCAAACCATCATTATCAAGCGGGTAGAGCCAGGCGGTGGAGATCTTGGTCTACTGGAGCAGCTAGACGCGCTGGTAGAGCAGTTTCAGGACAACAAACTGAACTTCCAAGAAATGTCCGAGTCTCTCGATGAGGTGCTCGCTCGACCTAAATTCTACAATCATTATTTCGGTGGAATTTCATGGATGGTAGGCAGCTTCTTCTTCTCCACCCTGCTTTCTAGGAGCAGCTATGATGCCTGTGTGGCTGCTGTTACGGCATTGATCATTTTCTATTTGTTGGAATTTTGCTCCAAGTATGAACGTGCAGATAACCTGGCGGAAATTATCGCCACGGGTGTATCTGGAATCATCATTTCAGTCATTGCCTCATTTGGAGTTCCTATTAATGTACCCTTCTGTTTACTGTCATCGATCATTGTGCTGGTGCCTGGACTAGCCATCACCGTTGCGCTCAGCGAAATAGCGAACCGTAATCTACTCTCTGGCACTTGTCGATTTGTCGATGCCATCATGTCACTATTTAAGCTCTATCTAGGAGCAATCATTGGGGTAGGAATAGGCTCTCTTCTCTTCACTGGTGGTGTCACACCGACACTCCACAACATCCAAGACCTACCCACCTGGATCATCTGGCCAGCGGTGATTATGTTATCCGCCTCCATCTCCGTCGCTTTCAATATTCACCCAAAGTTTCTCTTCTGGTGTTTACTCTCATCTATCATTGCGTTTGTGGTATCACGGTTCGGCACGCAGCATTTCAACTACGTCACGGGAGTTCTCTTGGGAGCTTTCGCAGTAGGAGTATTCTCGAACTTATTTGCAAACATACTGAACCATCCTGCATCAATGGTGCTCTCTACAGGTCTCATCTTCCTAGTCCCAGGAAGTAAAACCTACATCATCCTAAACACCTGGATCACTGGTGAGCAGATGGTCACAGACACGACAAACATCACACAAGCGTTTCTCATCTTCATGTCATTGGTAGGTGGTCTGCTGCTATCGAATGCTATTTTACCTACTAAGAAGAGCCTTTAGGAAGAAAGCGTTCCTATCCCAGAACCGTCACTATTTCTTAGCTAACCAAATCCCTAAAAAACTAGTGATTGCTAGGATGAGGATAAGTCCGAAGCTTGAGTCTGATTTCCCTTCGCCTGACTCGCTTATTGCCGATTGATCTAGCTCGATCACCATTTGCATCGCTTGGTCTGCTTCTCCATCTGCTCCTGATAGGTGGAGGTCCTTGTGGAAATGGAGGACTTTTGTTGTGTTGAGAATTTCTAGCTCTACTGCCTGCCCAGCATCAGTGGAGACGAGCTGCGGCTTGACTAGCTTTCTGGCGATGCGCTGCATGGCTAGTATCTCTTCATCACTGTTCCCCTGCATGTAGTCACCTAGCTGATTTGGATTGAAATTCCTGCTCCCCATGAAGAATGGATTTCTCGTCACAGCTTCTTCTAGTGCATCATTATCCCGCTGAGTATTCCCCATCGCTTTGTTATCCATATAGGATTTTTGGCTGCGGGTATTGAGTCCCATGATGGCTTGTCCAGTCATGATTTTTTCTTTCATCACACGGGCATCTTCATTACTGGCTGCGTCCACGGCTTGGTTGAAGATCACGCGATTAAGTGCGGCATTCGCTTTATCTAGATCACCACTATTTCGAAAGCCCATCGCTCTATCTAGCTCTAGCTTACCTTCCTTGCGGAGCTGAAGGTATCTGGCTTGCTTGATCCTTTTGAATTCATCCGAGTAGCTTCCCTCTCGTTCATTATGGATCGTATCCTTATAGTCGAATCCACCTTTATAGTTTGCTAGGTCATAACCGTCTGGGAGCATCACATACCAATCAATATTCTCTAAAGGAATACTCAATGTCGGACCTATCAGCGTGATCGGATTCTTAGAGCCCTCGCCAGCTTTCATCTGGTAAGTAATCTGAACTTTTGCAGGCTGGTTCTCTTGAATCGCTTCTGTGACATGGAATGAATAAGCATCCCCTTCTCTCACGACTTCAGCACTTTTATCATTCACGATGACATTGAAAAGCTCAGCACTAGCTGGCAGTGAAATCCGAAGGCTAGATTTTTCCGCTACATTGATAAATAGACTGAGCCTGGATAAAGCACTACCGTCTGCATTAAACATAGTGCGCATTTCACCGCTAGCGACTCGGAGCTGGAGCGTATCTGCCATTGAGTGACGCTTCACCGTTAGAGGCATATTTCTCTCTACATCTAGGACTCTGTAGCATAGGCTTGGTTCACTGCGATCTGAAAGATTGTAGAGCTTGGACGGGACGTTCGTCCAGTCGAAGCTACGCCACTCGCGGAGCTCTGTGCCGTGGACTTCTAGCCTACTTGGAGCACGGACAGCCATATAGTGAGCGCTCTGCTTGGTATCTAACAACTGCACAGGTGCTATCACTTCCGTATCGGCATCACGGAGTGCTAGATTCTGATATCCTATCTGCACAGGGACATCACCTATCATTCCACGGCGGAGATTGATCTGCCAAATCTCGTCTTTGAGGTGAACGATTTCTTTCACAGCCGGACCACTCGCTCTGAGCGTGCTAGCATGTTCTTTTCCTATACCTGGGATGCGCAGTTGAAATTGTTTCACCACCGCGTGATCCACATGGTAATGGATATTCATCCAGTTTTTTGTGAGTCCCTCACGCACGTTGACTTGCTGGAGAATTTCAGCGGTAATCCACGGATCGAGCTTCTGGACTGCAAGTGATATTTTCCAGTCTTTCTGGAGCAATCTGAATGCAAGTGAGCCTTTATTCTGCTCGGTGTTGTTTTTGCTATCTATCTGTGAGGCATGCTTGCGGTCTACCACACGGAGACGGATTCCGTGATCTGGAATGAGAATTAACGAGCCACGTTGACGACTGACATTTTCTAATTCCCAATGAGGAACACTCCACTTATTGGCATCCTTCTTCACCTTCGGGGCTTCGCCCAGCATGGTAATGGTGAATCGCTGTTCACCCATGGTTTTTCCGTTCAGATAAAGAGTAGCGAGTTGCTTTCCTTTGAGCTCAGCAACGCTCCAGTCTCTGAGCGCTGTGCCGTTGACTAATTCTACACTGAGTCCTGCGGGGACATAGAACTTCAGTTCGAAGACTCCTGCTCTAGTGATATTCGCTAGAGCTTCCACTTGGAGTGACATCCGCTCATCAGTGAGGCGGATCGTCTGGCGACTCTCTACGCGGATCTCTGGTGACACCGCTGCTACTCTGAGATTGATTTTACCACGCTTCGCTCCATAGCGGTAAGCTTTATGAAGGACAAATTTTGGCTGTAAGCTGCACGCAGATTTTAACAACGCTGCATCGAAGTCCGCGATATTAATCTCTAACAGATCCGTCACCTTCGCATTATCTGGCTGTGAATCTTCACCAAATCCATAACCAATAGCTCCCACGGTGTTCGCAGCACCACGCACTAAGATAGATTCTAGGACAAGATCCTGGGGGTAAGCTTTCACTCCGCGTTGGGTCATTATGACTAACTCGAAATCTTTTGATAATGCTTGCTGTAGCGTCACAGTGAGAGTCTTTTTCTTAGCATCAAATCTCCAACCATCTATTTCAGAGCAAGCCACATTTCCCACCATCAGACCATCTGGGATGTCGATGAGTAGTTCCTTTAGCTCACCAGCGAGTGGCTTGATTTTGACTTTGTGTCTTCCATCTAGAACACCTGGCGCCGGGACGTAGATATCTGCTACTTCTGCGAGAAACCTTAACGTTTCTTTGCTACGGTCTCTTGGCATTGGTTTCAGGAGAACAGTCGCTCTCGATAGTCCCATTAAGTTGAGGCGCACTCCGCTGGTTTCATTACCAGCATTTGTGAGTTTCTCGGAGCGCACTGATTGAGGTGATGATATCTGCCAGTTTTTCTGATCCACTGTAACTGTGAGTGATTTCACAGCGGCGAGTCCACTAGGAACATCACAAGCGAGTTCTGCATTGTTCAGAAAGCTTGCTTGATATCTAACTGTTGCTTCTATAACACCAGACTCTTCGGCAATGAGTTTCCATGAGAGTGTTTTATCTAATTTGGATTGAATTTTGATGACGCGGAATCCTGTACCATCTGTATCTAACAGGACCGCTGGTGCCCGGAGGATTTCTAATGATTCCCCTACCTCTGCTTGCCAAATAATCTGCTGCGTAGAGGTAAGTTTTCCTTCTTTGATCTGCCAAATTTCTTGAATGGAATCGGCAATGTTCTTATCTGCCTTCACTTCTGAAGATAGCCCTAAGAGAGAGAACAGAATCATACTCGCTACGACTGCTGGCTTACTTGATTTAAACTTCCATCTGCTGACCAGCCTTGGTATCCCTCTCGTTAGCAGCAAGGCACCTAAGATGGCGATGAAGAAGTAGAAATACGCGGATCCACCCACGTGCATGAGGCAACCTAACAGAATGACCAACACGGCGAGTGACCTTACTAGCACGCTAGATAAATTTTCTTTTATTAGACCTGCGACTAACAGACCTGCACCTGCGATCATAAGGAAGATACCGAAACCGGAGAAGCTACTAGGTCCAGAGGTATAGTTTGCTAGCTCTAGAGTGACTATTTCTTGGTCACTTACAACGGGTGCCACGACATCGAATTCCTTGAGGCTTGTTACTTGCGTATCGAGTGCTTGCCCACCGAAGATTAAGCAGGAAATGATAGCTGCCACGATCCAGAGATTGCCAAAGAGAATCAGCCATTTATCTGTAATTTTCTTTTGTAGTAAGTAAATACCGCCTAGCATAAAGAAGATCACCCCAGCGAGCAAACGGTAGTTCTGTCTGATCTGAGTGAAACCGTTATTAGTAACTTGCATTTGTAGTGGCTTCACATTTCCACCAGTTGGAGTGAGGTGATTATCACCGGTGACTTTCCACTCTGCAATGGTGAGTGGTGCGGAAAGAACTGGTGGCCCTACGATGACGTGAGATGGGTTTTCAGCCTTTCCTCCGTATCGGATTTCTAGGATACGATATCTGTTCGGATCTTTGGTTGGTGGCAGTGGTAGGATGAGTTGGTCGCCATCGACACGAGCATTGATGAGTTTCCCGTCCGCCTTTGCTGTCCAGAGCTTGTTGCCAGCGGGGAGCTTGATACGCAGTGCTTTTTTACCGCGTGTGTTGACGAGAAACTCCGCATTCGTGACTACTTCACCATCGCTAGTGATACGTGTATTAAGTGATGCCGCACCCACTGCCTGTTCGAGTGATTTGACGAGCTCTAGTGTCTCCACATTGAGAGATAGCGTGTAGGGTCTAGCGGCGTATTGCCATGCTGCGATGGATGGAGTGGAAGTGAGAACTTGGTGCTCTGATGGCATTTCTAGTGGGCTGATGCTGAGCAAATTCCCACTCTTCTGGACATCACTCATTTTTACTTGTTGGCTACTAACTAAATGGATAAACCCTGACTCTGACTGGACTCCTATTGGGGTCACTGAACCTATGTTTATTTTACCTCCGTGGGGACTCATTGGCTCTTCATAAGTGACCAGGAGCTTAGATGCACCTAGCACCGGCTGGTTTAATGTAACGGTAAGGACATCACCTTCTTGATCCCAAGTCCTGACGTTTTGACCTTCTACTGAGACGTTTTCCGCGCTGGCTGGTAGCTGGAGTTTCCACTCACTGGCTGGTGCTCCGATGACGAAGTAATAGGCTAGGATCTTAGCTTCTAGGATACCTTCTTTAAGATGATAAAGATGGAGTAGATCAGATTGGATCGATTGCCCCTTGGCGGTGATTTCAAACTTAGCGGACCAGTCTGAGCTACGTGAGCGATAAGCTTGCTGGAGGCGCTCACCAGGGTTGTTATTTTTAGGAAAATACGCGAGTGGACGCTCATCGAGGTTCTTGATGGAGGCTTTCACAGGCTGTATTTTCCAGCCGCTGGCGGAGAGGATGCCGATGTCTCCACGGATATTCTTCGCTCCAGGAAATGTTATGGCAGGTAATGACCATTCGCCTATACTTGCAGGTAAGTTTTTTTCCAGGCGAACTTTGATGAGTTGGCGTCCGGTGACTTCGTTCTTGAAGAGAATCTTCAGTGATCTCTGATTCTTTTCTACCGTGGTGCTGACCACGTGATCTACCATATTAGCACTACTGACGCCAGAAACGGAATAGTCTGAAGGGATCATGAAGCTCCAGTCGCGTAGGCCAGCCTCGGTGATATCTATCTCAATGTCAGCCTGGATAACGCGATCCGTCTCACTCATTTCATAAGTGGTGATGTGAGTGACAGCTACTTCTGAAATGATCTGATCAGCGGAAACTTCTAGCTTCCGGTCTGCAGATGGATAGCGGTAGACGAAGACTTGCTGCGAAGGATCTGGCTTACCGCTCTGTGGAAATTTATCTGGTGAGAGCTGCATTAGCCCTTCCGTGATACTCGTCTCTACTCTCACTGCTCCCTTGTTAGAAACACGGATGAACCCTGAATGGCGCATGGTCCCGAGTGGAGTGACGCTGAGTGGTTCTACTTTCGTGGGGAATTTACCCAATGGGAACTGAGTGGCAATGCGGATATTCTCCATGTCCGATGTGGCAGACTTGAGAATACATTCTAGTACTTTCTTTTTACCAACTTCTTTAACCTTCCAGCTGGCGACTTGGGAGCCAATGACGGATACGACTTCTCCTGATCCTGCTAGATCAAATTCTACTTTATCCATTTTGCCCTGCAGCACTTTGAAGGTGACGTTAGAAGCTGTATGCATGAGACCTGATCCGATGCTGATTTCTGAGACTCCATTTGAGGTATAGAAAAGTTCACCATCACCAGTTTTCGGTTTAGTTTTCCAGTGGAGCGAGCATAGCCCAGAAGCAGGAAGCACTCCTTGCCAAGCGCCTTGCTGGAAATCAAGATGGGTAGTTTTGTTTTCACGGAACTCGATATTCTCGCTGAGACGACTGATATTGAGCGGGACGACTGCTCCATTTGGCACAGTGAAATGAAGCGTATTCCAACCAGTACTGGTAGTGATGGGTGCCGCGAACTCCAAGCGAACAGGGAAATTTCCTAGCTGTTTACAAATGATGCCACATTCCATCTTGTCCTTAACTAAGCGGACATGGATCTCCCCTGCTGCTAAGTTTGGCAGATTACTAAGTGCTACTTTCCCTCGGACGAGGGTAAATGGTTTATCAGAATATTTTCTTACATGTAGATTTCCAGTTAGAGTGATGATGGCTGATTTCCCATCGGGATCCACTTTTGCCTGCATTGAAATATCTCTGAAATCGGTGCCTGCGTAATCAC
Source organism: Bonnemaisonia californica (assembly GCA_032355485.1). Classification (NCBI taxonomy): domain Eukaryota; phylum Rhodophyta; class Florideophyceae; order Bonnemaisoniales; family Bonnemaisoniaceae; genus Bonnemaisonia; species Bonnemaisonia californica. Next base: position 11,214 of record JAUBNZ010000031.1, read on the forward strand.
CCTCGTATCTGAGGATTCTAAGCTCTAAATTAGATGTCCCATTTGAGAAAAACACTAATGAATCTGGAACAAGAGGTTTGGCAGAAATACATCCTAATGCCTTGATGACATCAAGCTGAACACCTTTTTTAATAATCGTAATGGCTTCAGAGAATCCTGCGCCTGATGACTCCGTATTGGTTAGCGTCATGATTGAAGCTTTAGAACTGGAGACAGATTTTTCTAACAGACGCTCAGCAGTAACACTGATAGTGAGAACCTTTGCTTTAGGATCGAGCATTCTAACATCTAGGTAATGGATACCTTCTAGTTCTCTAACAGCCCATTCCTTTAGCCCTGCACCTTTGACAGATTTAATGTCAGACTTATGATTCAGAACCAAGCTCATGACGTCATTTGCGCCCTGTAGCTTCTTGTAATTCAAGGTGATTACTTGATTAATAGAATCTGGCGACACTGTGACTACTTGCTCTGACTTGGCAGTGAAAAATAAGGGTGCTTTTGGTGGAATGCCACGGGCTTCAAGAATCAGTGAGTTGGTTTTCACCGTGGCTTTGACTTCTTCCTTGGGAACTTCTTGTGCTAATGCCACGCTACCCATCAGCCCGAAGGAGACAACGGCAGCGGAGGCACTAGACACAAGGTTTTTCACAACACACGTAAAAATTTTATTCGGTTTCATAGTAACAGTGATTTAATTTTATAGTAACAGAGGTTTAATAATTTATTGTAAATTTCAGGTAAAACTAGCGGCTTATCTTCTCACACATCCTGAGGAGGTCCTTGACTTCTTTATCGGCATGGAAATTGCTTCTTATTTTACCGTAAATTGGGCGGAGTTGATTGAGTTCTATTCCTGCTTCTTCGCCTTGCTTGAGACGCTCGCCGAGCATTCCGGCGACTGTAGCGAGCTGCATGGATGGCTTGGCAGAGGTAAGGTTTTTGATGCTTGGCTCATACGGGATCACCCAGCTTCGCTCCACCATCTGGCCTGATGCCATGTCGCGGAATCTCACGAAGACTGTGCCTACATCGCCTATTCCATCTGGCTTAGTTTCTACTTGGTAGAGGGCATTCCCTGCTTCCTCGGCTGCCATTTCGGCTGCATCCACTGCATCATTTCTAAAGTCCTGCTTTTTCAAACGATGCTTCTCAAATCCGACCAAACGGTAGTTCCCCACGCGTCCTGGATTAAATACCACCTGGACTTTTACATTCTTAGCGGCTGGTCTGAGTGCTCCCGCTAGTTTCTGAGCGAAGCCTGCATCGGCATCTTCAGGCTTGTTGATGAAGTAGTATCTGCCATCGCCCTTGCGAGTGAGAGCTTCTAACATATCGTCATCTAGTCCGTCAGCACCCACGCCACAGGCATCGAACGCGATCCCATTTTGGCGCATCTTCTCGATACTTTTTGAGAGGTCTTCTGGGTCTGCATTTCCTAGGTTAGCCGCGCCATCTGTGATGAGGACGATACGACTCATCGTACCATCCTGAATGCTCTGCTGGGCAGTTGTGTAGGCTTGCTCGATGGCTAGGCTGAGATTCGTCCCGCCTTCGGATGGGATGGTTTTCACTAAATTTACTAGCTGATGAGCCTTATCCCCTTTCACCTTCTGCGCTACCAGTCTGGCACCGCGGGCGAAACTCATTAGTGTCACTTCATCCTGTGGTCCGAGCTGACTGGCAAGCGCCTCGATGGCTTTCGCCACAGTGGCTGCTCTATCCGCACGCTCCATTGAGCCAGAGTTATCTAACAAAACGGTCAAGCGCAATGGCTGAGATCTGCCCATCGCCCCGGTCTTCATCCCGATGCGCATGAGATTCCGCTGTTGGTAAAATGGATGCGCGCATTGCTCCACAACACAGTTCACTTTCTTTCCACAAGCACTAGGATCACCATAATCGAAAGCATTTACAAATTCTTCCACACGAATCTTAGCCGCCTCAGGCATCCCTCTTTTTTCTAACAGAACCGACTTCGCAAGCTTGTAGCTGACATCACTGACGTTGAGCGAGAATGTGGAGTGTGTGGTTTTCACTGCCGAGATTTCTTTAGTGAAATCTGGGGCAGTTTTTTCTACAGTGATTTCTTTAGCTGGCATCACATCACGATCAAGACCTTCTCCTAAAGTCTCGTTGAACTCTGCTTGCTTAATCGCATCCAGAATAGCTTGCTCTCGTTCGTAGTCCTCACGCACTCGCCCGAAACGAGTTTTCTCTTCTGCAGAGACCATTAGATCACCCGTTTCTTTATCGGTATCTATGCGTAACTTTTCTACGTTTTTATTAAAAACAACTAAATCTTCGGCTAGTTTTTTGCGAACATTGATCGTTGATCTACCGAGACGTTCCTCTAACTCTTTACTACTCACATCCAGACTTTTGATCGTTCTGTGACCAGCTCCTACTCCACTGGCTAACAACTGATTCTTTTTTTGTTTTAGCGCACTTAGCTGTTCATAATCCGTTTTTAAAACCGCTGACTCAGGTCTTCCAGAAGCCATCAGAGTGACTTGGAGATCTTCATCATTGAGACCATTCAATGATTTTGTATATGACTCTAACTGATCTTTCGATCTCTTCGCCTCTTCATAAGCTTGGTTCGCACGGTCAGACTCATTTACATCAGTATCTCTACCAGCATAGAATCTCCCATCTTTACCGTGATAAGGGATCTTGAGTTTCTTACTAAGAGCATAGAGTCGCGTTCTGTGGTCTTCCACCTTATCTTCCTGAATTCTTCTCTTCTCTTTAAGCTGATTAATGCTCAACAGTCTTTGCTCATCTAGCTCTTTCTGCGTGTAAAGTTTTTGGGGACCAGAAGTATGGTCACCGACACCTAAAGTAGTACTTTTTCGCCCTCTAAATCTCCGCTCGTCAACCTCCTCTTCTGCTACAGGTGGAACCTCTATTTCCCATGCTTGATCAACCTGCATCAGCATTGCGGCTCTGGTCTGATCATAGGCAGCGCGATAGTAATCGCTTTTAGCTGCGTTGACTTTTTCTAAGCCTCGTCTGGCTGCATTATTGTAGGGATCTGTGCGAAGCACTTCTTTGAATTCTAAAGACGCATGATCAAACTGTGCTTGATCGTAATAACTATGTGCTCGGTAAAGCAATTTGCGGGTTTTCTCTACATTATCTACATGCTTATAAGTGAGCGTAGGACTAGTGCGGATAGGATCATCTAGGTATTCTAAATGCTTCTTAGCTACAACATTCCCAGGATTTTTCTCTAATACATCATCTAGAAGACCTCTTGCTTCTTCGTCTCTGCCTGTTCTACGGTAAGTCTGAGACAGTGCAACGGAACCATCAAGAAGATGGTCCATATACTCTTTGCGTCTATCCTCTGCGATCGGACCTTGAGGAAGAAGTGTCACTGACTTCCTATATTGATTTACCGCTTCTTCGTAGTCTTTATTTGCGTATGCTTTACGACCAGCCAGAATTGCTTTGTCAGCTTCTGCAACTGAGACTTGTCTCGTGGCTATTTCTTGTCGGACAAGACCGTTATCACTAGAGGCTGAGTCTATCTTTGGCAGTAGTCTTTCTTCTTCCTGTGTCAATCTTCTATCGCCTGTTAGAACACTAGCATCAGTAAGTTTATTGGGTTTATTCAGAAAAGAATCAATGCTGTCTCTTGATATCTCATAGTCACCAGAACGCATTCCTCCTGTTACTATGTTGTCCCCTTTCTTTACACCAAAAGGATCATTATCTACTCCCCATGCATAGTTACTCCTTGATGACTCACTACCCTCAATTGGGTCGATAGTTTTGAAAACTCCAGTAAATGCACCATTTACATTTGCTGAACTTAAAAGCCAATCATTCCCTGATTCATTAAGGTTTGATTCTTTGATCTCTATTTCTTCAGTAAGAAGCTCTAACTCTTTAGACCTTATTTCAGCCATTTTATAAGCGCCACCTCTGCCACCACTACCACTTCCCATTCCGCTCCCCCAGCCATCGCCAAATTCATCACCATCACCGAAATCTAGGCTTGGTTCTACTACCTGTAATTTTGGCTTTGGAACTGCAGTCGGACTAGGTGTATTGGCGGCGATCACTTTTGCCATAGCTGATGAAGGTGCGCTTGGTTTTTTAGCTACTTCGTTGCTCATTTCAGCTTTAACGATGAGTTCATCCGTTGGTTGCCCGTCTCCAAAGGGATTTAAGGATTCTATCTTCATCACTAGATCACGACCATTTTTTCCTTCTTTCGCATCAACATACTTTCCTGATAAAACACTCCGCGAGTGACTAAGGACTGACGAATCGTTTCCACGCTCCGATTTACTTTCATCCATAAACACAGCCTCCTGCGTTTCACTTGCCGCAGAATAAGTAACCATTTCTTCTGAATTCCTGAATACCTTACTTCTTTTCAAAAACATCATCATGAAAGCTGCTAGTGAGATCACGAGACAGGCTGCGATGCTGAAGACATTTCTCCATTGGATCGATGAAGTTGACTTTACTTCTGGCTCTATATGCTCTGGTTTACCTGTGTTGAAATTTTCTAACAGAACACTCCTGCGTTCTGCGGAGAGTGACCATTCTTCTTCGTCATCTTGATCTTGCTGGTCTTCAGTATGCACTTCAGTAATCAGGCTCTTAACCTCTAGCATTCTTTCGCGGAATAGGCGCAGCTCTGGGCTTTTCGCCAGTTCTAGTGCCATTTCTGATTCCTCGTAGGGGCTCAGCTCTCCCATGAGCAGTGCAACTAGACGCGCCTCTAGTTCAGGATTATTCCAGACTCCTAGATTTTCTGCTGGTGAGTTGTTATTGTCGTTATCTTTCATTGTGCTCCTTTCTTGTGTGGAATGCTTGGGTTGTGGCTCTGTGCTGCTGCTTTCGTGCTGATCGCACTTTGCGGATTGCTCGGCGATCAATCCCTGCCGTTGTGACTGGCCTTGGGTGCTTGGGTTGATGTGGACGAGATCCCGCGGCTGCGGGACTCCTGTCTTTGCTTTTAACTAATAACTAATAACTGATAACTAATAACTTCCCTTAATACCTATCTACTCCTTTTCTTCTTAGTTCAGTGGCTAAGGTTTTTAGGATGTGATGGAGGCGATACCCCACATTCCCTATTCCCATTTCTAATTTTTCGCTGATGTGGCTGTAGCTCTGGTCTTCTTCAAATTTTAGTCTGACTAGCTCGCGGTCTTTTTCGCCGAGGTCTGACATGAGTAGGCGCATGGTTTGGACTGCTTCTAGTCTACCGATCTGGTCGTCTGGTGCCTGATCGGATGCTTCTGATCCGGTATCATCGGTGAGGGTCTCGCGGTTTGATTTACGGATGTGGTTCAGCGCGATGTTTCGCACAGCCTTGTAAAGCCAGGGCCTGGGTTTCTCTACGTCATCCCACTGCTGATGCAGCTTCATGAATGCGTCCTGAACTATTTCCTCCGCCACTTCGCGACGCTTAACGTATCCGAAGGCAAATTTCAGCAAAGGGGTTTCCTCAGCGGCAAAGACATCTTCTATCGCCAGAGATTCTGTCTCGGCGGGGTCGGGTGTCTCGGATATTTTCATTGCGCTCTTCACGTATTCACACGTTGATTTTGGATAGCTATTCGCAGGTCCTCAGCTTCTATTGACGATTGCCTGTTACTATTGTGACACTTGAGCGAGAAATTCCTTAGAAAAAAGATGCAAGTAATTTACAAACTCACCATTTTTAGTCAATCCGACTGCGCTGGAGGTCTTCTAGGGAGATCATTTTTCCCATGATCCGAGACGATAGCCAAAGCCCAGCAAGCCCACCACCTAGATGACAGGCGTGCGCTACTTGGAAAATAGACGACATTCCCTCCTGATATAGCCAGGCACCGATGTCTCTGAAGAAGGGTAAATTCAAACCAGGATGGACGAGGCAGAGGAAAAGTGAGGCTGCGAGGATGCCAACTGCCATGTTTTTTGCCTGGATTGGGATGGGAAACATCTTTGCTGTTGGGGAGAGGCACGCCATGAGGATGAAGAGCGCGAAGGCTGAGCCAGATGATCCCACGAGGAGTTGCCCCTGACCGTTGAGCAGATCGAATGCCACGAAGAATAGTCCACCTACTACGCTTCCCAGGAGAAGGCAGAGAGCTACTTTCTTCTGGCTGAGGATGGTCATCAGCCTACCTCCGATGAGCCAGATCATGGCTACGTTTGTGAGTAAATGGAACCAGTTTCCATGGAGAAAACTGTAGGTCACTAGCTGCCAGAATTTGCCTTTTAGGAGTCCCTCAGATTTCAATCCTAGCCACCGATCATAGGTGCCTCCGTGGAAGGAGAAACCGCCAGTGAGAACGATGTAGAGATGCATTAGAAACATGAGCAGGCAGGCACCTGTAAGAACATCCACGCCAGGTTTGTGAATACTGATCTTTTTCCACCAAGCTCTTTGAATTTCTTTACAAGAATAAGTCACAGGTTCGGTGATGGGCTCAGTCTGCACGGCTTCGTTCATGTTGTCTGAGACAGGTTAATGGTGAAATCGCTCAATTATTTATGAAAATTAACTATTTCTAAGATGCCCACCGCGTGTATTGACATCAGCACGTTGTCATTTACACTTTCGCCCATACCTAGGTTTGCACTCACAAACACAGGTTCGACATTATGACTCTCTGGCTTTTACCAATATTCGCATTTCTACTGGGCTCTATACCCTTTGGCTTACTCATCGCTAAATCTCGGGGCATTAATATCCGTGAGCACGGCTCGGGAAACATAGGGGCTACTAATGTGCTCCGCATCGTAGGAAAGAAATACGGCATCACCTGCTTCGTTCTAGACTTTCTTAAGGGACTTATACCTGCCCTGCTCGCCTATAACCTCTATAAATTCACCGGTGCTGACGAAACCATGACCATCGGGTTTCTCCGCGATCATGCCTTCAATCTCGGCGACAACCAATTCAAAGCCCAAGCCCTCAAAGTCTTCACGGGACTCTGCGCCATCCTCGGTCACAACTACTCACCTTGGGTAAACTTCAAAGGTGGCAAAGGTATTGCCACCTCAGTAGGTGTTCTGATCGCATTCATGCCAATCGGATCATTAATCCTCATCCTCATCTTCATCTTAACCTACAAGATCACTCGTTATATTTCTCTAGCTAGTATTATTGCTTCAGCTTCGCTTCCATTTGTAGTTCTCTACGGATCGTGGAAACATGGTAAGTTCGCTGACGGAACGTGGGATAAGCCACTCCTCATCTTCGCTGTATTCATAGGGCTCATGGCTATCTGGAAGCACCGCTCTAACATTAAGAACATCCTTGCTGGTAAAGAGCATAAATTCACAAAAAAGAAAGATCAGTAACATGAATTCAGCTAATACTAAAGCAGTGATCCTAGGGTCTGGTTCTTGGGGAACCGCTCTCGCTATCGTTTTGTCCGAGCACTTTAAGGATGTCGTTCTTGTAGGCCGTTCAGATGAGCAAGCGCAGCAAATAAATTCTACGCACACTAATCTACATTATTTGCCTAAAATAACGCTACCAGAGAATATCCGTTGTAGCACTGATCTAACAGAAGCGCAAACCGCAGAAATCATCGTATTCGTGGTTCCTACATCTGCGACTAGGGCTACTTCACTCAAGCTGGCAGAAATAGGTATCCCAGCAAACATCCCTCTCATCTCTAGTGCTAAAGGCATCGAGCGAGGCACAGGATCACGCATGAGTAACATCATCCACGAAATCCTTCCTCACAACCCAATCGCAGTGCTTTCTGGGCCTACTCACGCAGAAGAAGTCGCGGCTAATCTCGCCACCTGCACCGTAGTGGGAAGCATTGATGAAAAACTTACCTCTAGCCTGCAGGAAATGTTCACCACATCGACTTTTCGCACCTACACCACCCAGGATGTTGCTGGCATGGAGCTTGGTGGAGCACTCAAGAACGTGTTCGCCATCGCTGCTGGAATCGCATCTGGCATTGGTCTCGGTGATAATGCAATAGCGGCACTTGTGACGCGTGGTTTAGCTGAAATGACACGTCTCGGCATCGCACTCGGTGGCCAGCCAGACACATTTGTTGGCCTCTCAGGAGTGGGAGATCTCATGACTACTTGCTACTCCCCTCACTCTAGAAATAACCGTGTGGGAAAAGCCCTCGGTGAAGGTCTGAGCCTAGAGGAAGCATGTGATCAACTCGGCATGGTGGCTGAAGGAGTCCCGAACACACTCTCCATCTACGAAGCCGCTCAGCAAACCGATATACAGACCCCGATTATTGATGCTGTTTACCAAGTCCTTTACCACAATAAGCCTGCTAAGCAGGCACTCCACGAGCTTCTCACACGAGATCCTAAAGCAGAATAATTTCTCTCACCAGCCCCCTACACTCACTCCATGATCACAGATCTTACAGGCATCTCATTCGGCACCTACTTGACCATTATTTTAGGACTAGGAATCCTCGCTCAATGGTCAGCTTGGCGCTTCAAGCTACCATCTATCTTACTCCTTCTCGCATTCGGATTTGGAGCACAGCTACTCTTCAGCATTAGTATCAATGACTTCCTCACAGAAGATCTAGGGAACACACTCCTACTCCCCGTAGTAGGACTGTCCGTGGCGCTCATCCTCTTCGAAGGCGGGCTTACGCTGAAGTTCTCCGAACTCAAAGAAAGTGGAGCCCCCGTGCTCCGGCTCTGTACCATTGCTGTGGCCATATCCTTCGTCCTCACTACCGCCATTGGTATCTATATTTTCGAATGGGACTGGCGCGTGGCCGCTATTTTGGGATCCATCCTTGTAGTTACCGGACCTACGGTGATCGCGCCCCTAATCAGGCATATCAAGCCCTCTAAAAAAATCGGTTCCATCGTGAAATGGGAAGGCATCGTCGTAGACCCCATCGGAGCCATCATGGCGGTTCTGATCTTCCAGGCAGCCATTGCTGGAGACTGGGACTCTGCTAGATCTGCAGTGATTGCCTCACTAGTGAAAACCCTTCTCGTAGGAATAGTCTTCGCATTTGTGCTAGCCAAAGCCATAGAATTCGCACTCAAAAAACATTATATCCCAGACTTCCTTCACTCAGTCTTTATCATCTCTGTCATTGCCATCGCCTTTTCAGCGTCAAATTCCATCGTAGCCGAATCTGGACTCCTTACAGTCACCGTCATGGGCATCGCTCTAGCTAACCAGAAGGCCGTCTCAGTGAAGCACATCTTAGAGTTCAAAGAACACCTCAGGGTTCTCATTATCTCACTGCTTTTCCTCGTGCTATCTGGCAGGGTGAATACCGAGACTTTATCATCTGAAACCCTCATTCAAGGACTCATTTTGCTCGCACTACTCATCCTAGTAGTTCGTCCAATTTCTATCTTTGGAGCAAACCTCTTTTCAAAGAAAACTACCTTTAAAGAGCAAATCTTCCTCGCCTCACTCGCTCCCCGTGGAATCGTAGCCGCAGCGGTGACATCCATTTTCGCGCTAGAACTCACCCATGCCGCGCACGAAGGTTCTATTCCTCATGAGATCGCTCAGCAGGCAGAGAATCTCGTCTTACTTGTATTCATCGTCATCGTAGGAACAGTAGCCTTCTACGGACTACTTGCTGCGCCTCTAGCCAACAAGCTAGGTCTGGCTACCAAGAATCCCCGTGGTGTTCTATTCGCAGGAGCGAACACCTGGACCAGACTCATTGCCAAAGCACTCCATGATGACGGACACGATGTCCTCATGCTAGACACCAACTACTCAAACGTAGCCGCAGCATCCATGGCTGGCATCCCAGCCAAACGCGCTAACATCCTCTCAGAATATGTAGAGGAAGAACTAGATCTCACAGGGATCGGTCAGCTCGTAGCCGCTACGAATAATGATGAGGTTAATAGTCTCGCAGCAAAAGAATTCACTCATATCTTCGGTAGTGCTGAGATCTGGCAAGTGGCACCACTAGATGACAATGCTCACCACACCAATGCCGTTGCCGCCCACCAGCGTGGACGCATCATGTTCACTGGTAGACCAAACCGTAAGAAGCTGGAGAGACTCGTCCTCCAGGGTGCTGTCATTAAAAAGACTAATATCTCGGAGCAATACACCCACGAGGACTTCATCGAAGGAAATCCTTATGCCATCATCCTATTCATCGCATCTGATGATAAAGATCTACGCCCTGCGAGTGAAGACCTCAAGAAAATCAGCGCAGGAAATTCCATCTACGCACTTGTCACACCTGAGGCTCCTGAGCCTATCCAGAAAAACCCAACCGCTCCAGACCTCAGTAAGGTCTAGTAAAATACTCACCTCTAACTTATCTAACGACTTTGTACACCGACCTCGAAGCCAAACTTCATGACACCTTTTGGAATCAAGAAGACATCATCTCTGAGTTACCGCTATTAGAGAAATTTCATGATAAGAAACTCAGTCTAGAGATAGGCTGTGGTTCGGGTAGGTTATTACTCCCGTTGCTCGAGAATGGTCACCCCATTGATGGAGTAGAAATTTCTGCCGAGATGGTCACTCTACTTCACGAAAATGCTGCTGAGAAAAAACTTACCTCTAAGCTTGAGAAATCTAACATCCACACAGCGGACATCGTTGATTTAAAGTTGGAGAAGAAATACGAGCGTGTTTCTATCCCTGCGTTTACGGCTCAGTTGCTTACTCGGGAAAATTTGCATCTCCTCCTGAGCCAGATGCAAAGCTACACCACAGACGATGCTCAGATCTACTTCACCCTGTTTATCCCTTGGGCAGAAATCGCTGGTGAGTTACCTGAGGGTGACTGGTATGTGGATCACGAGGCTAAGCTCGGTGATGACAACGAAGCTACAGCACAGTGCAAAACAAAGTTCTCCATCAATCGCCTGCATCAGAAACTCTCCCGCAAGCACCAATACATCGTTACTCATCCTAGTGGTCAGAAACAACAACATCGATCAAGCCAGGAACTACAATGGTACAGCTATCCAGAAATCCAACTCATCCTCGCTGCTAACGGCTGGAAAACTGAACAGCTTGTCACGGATCTAGAGCCTGAGAAAGCAGCACATCCAGACGCACATATCCTCACGATTATTGCTTCCAAAATTTGAACACTTTAGTCCGTAAGGACACCAAATGAGCATGGCTAAGAAACCTAAAGAAGAACAACCTGTCGATCCTCGCGCTGGAGCAAATCCGCTCAAGCGCATCTTCGATTCTCCTACTAAATCCGTAGTCGAGCAAGAGAAAGAAATCCGCTTCACGCGCTCCGCTCAGGCATCACTCTTCTTCTTCCTCGGCATCATCTGCACCATGATCTGCATCGGCACACTCTTTAATGAATACGTGAACTGGGGACCATGGCACGCGGATTTCAAGGCCTACTGGTGGATGAGCCTCATCGCGCTGATCCCTGCCGCCATCTTTTTCCGCATCGGCATCCACTGCGTGCGCCACGCTTACATTATCCTCACCCCGATGGGAGTAGAGCTCTTCCCCTTCTGGAAACCTCAGAAAAACCTCCAAGTCATCTTCTGGTCAGACATAGATCATTCAGAGTTCGATGGTGACATGATGAAACTTCACTACAATAAAGAAGAAACCGCCGGCGTAGTCTCCAGCCTCAAGCCCATCGGAAAAGCAAACTACCCACTCCTAGAAAAAGCCATCAACGGTAGGCTCAACAAAGATTCCCTTTAATATGAAAATCCCTCATCAGCTCATCGCACTTAGTCTCCCGCTCATCTGTCTGGCCGTATGCTACTGCGCACCAACTCAGATAGAAACGGCTACTCCAAAGATTACAGAAATCACTCCACCCCAGTTCAGAAAGCTTCCTACCTCTAAGAATCCGAAATACGCTGCCGCTAATCTCATTTCCATCAGTGAAGTAGATCCCAGCATCGTCATAGACCTCCAGTATACAGGACCCACGAGAGTCGCTAAAACAGCTCTTTATTCGAAAGGTTTCCCCGCCCTACTCAGACCAGAAACGGCGCTCAGACTAAAACTAGCCAATGACATCGTGAAAAAGTACGGTCTCCGCATCAAAGTCTGGGATTCTTACCGTCCACCCTCAGCACAGAGGAAACTCTTCAACGCATCAGGCAGAGACGAACGCTTCGTTGCCAACCCAGACAGAGCAGCCTCCCAGCATTCCTGCGGCACAGCAGTAGACATCACACTAGTAACAGCAAATGGCAAATCCATCCCTATGCCAACCGGCTTTGATGCCTTCACCCCACAGGCAAGCTCCTATTACAACCATACCGATCCAGCTATCGCCAAAAATCTAAAAACCCTTCAATACGCGATGCACAATTCCGGCTTCCACCACCTCCCCCGCGAGTGGTGGCACTACATCGACATCAACTACAAAAACTACCCAGACACCGTTCCGCTGAGTGCAATTGAGCAATGAGCAATGAGCAATGAGCAGTGAGCAGTGAGCAATGAGCAGTGAGTCCCAAAAGGCAGGGATTGATCGCCGAGCAATCCGCAAAGTTCGAACAGAACGAAAGCAGCAGCACAGAGCACAATAACCTCAGACCATCAGAGCCACTCTACCCCTCTATGTGGCTTCGCCACGTCAAAGGTTTACTCGTCAGGAGTCATTAGTCAGATTCTTCGCCCGCAAGCGTAGGTTTCAATGCACAAGGTTTCATCTATCCCGGACCAATGACTAATCAACCAGTAAACCAATGACGGAGCAAAGCTCCACATACGCACCGAACCACCCTAATCACCGAGCCAAAAAAGGCAGGGATTGATCGCCGAGCAATCCGCAAAGTGCGAACAGCACGAAAGCAGCAGCACAGAGCACAACAACCTCAGACCATCAGAGCCACTCCACCCACTATGTGCCTTTGGCACGTCAAAGGCCTACTCGTCAGGAGTCATTGGTCAGATTCTTCGCCCGCAAGCGAAGGTTTCAATGCACAAGGGTTTCATCGTCCCGGACCAATGACCCATCAACCATTAAACCAATGACGGAGCGCAGCTCCACATACGCACCGAACCACCCTAATCATCTCCAACACCAAGCCCCTTTCACCTTTTTCCTTTAAACTTCCCCCTTCCCTTAAAGATCATCCAACGGACTCCTAACCCCACACCCATTCTGCCCCACTGCCACATGCGTATAGATCTCCGTCGTCTTCACATCCGAGTGTCCCAGTAAATCTTGGATAGTCCGTATATCCGTCCCCGCCTCTAGCAAGTGTGTAGCAAAAGAATGCCGCAGCACATGGCTAGTGATCCTTTTGTTCGCATTGATCCTCTTCGCTGCACGTCTAATCGCCTCACCATAGACACTCGCATGCACATGATGCCTTCTCACCAACCCAGTATCAGGATCCTTAGACTCATGAGCTTGTGGAAATAACCAAAACCACTCCCAACTTATAGAAGCATGAGGCATCTTCCTTGCCAGAGCATTTGGCATCGCTACCCCCTCTGCATCATTCGCTCGATCTCCATCATAAAGTTTTCTGCAAGAGTCCATTTGGTCCCTAAGTGGCTTTTTCAAGCTTTCAGGTATCACCGTCACTCTATCTTTATTTCCCTTTCCTGCACGTATAGTCAGCTGCCCACGCTCTAGATCAACATCCTTTATCCTCAGCCCCACAAGCTCCCTCAGCCTTAACCCTGCTCCATACTGTAACTGAGTTTTTAACCGGTATTTAGGCTCTATCTTAGCAATCAGTTCAAAAACCTCCGCCGTAGAAAGAACCACAGGTATATGACGATTGCGCTTTCTCATACGCACCTTAAGATCAACCTCATCTTTCCCACAGATATCTTTATAAAAGAACACCAACGCATTGAGAGCCTGCTTTTGTGTGGCAAAACTGATATTAGTCTCCGTCACCAGCTTACTTGAGCCAATCCCGAGCACGGTCTTCACACAGCATCTCCCTTGCATCACCCACCACAGCTCCATAGCGGACCACCCACCCTGCATAAGTCCTGCGAGTATTCAGAGCTAGCCCTCTTCGAGCACCAGCCTGATGTACAGCACTTCTCAGCCGTTCACCCAGAGATTCATATTGCTGTCCATTACGCTCACAGATAGCCACCCATGCTAAGACCCACCTCATCGCCTCTGCCCATTGATCTAATTGTCAACTCTCACGTGATTTATCTAACACCACTTCTCTCCAGAAACGCTCAGCGGAAATTCTATCCAGTTTCAGCTCCTTCGCAACTCTCCAGCTATCATACCAACCTATAAAAAAACCATAGCCCTCTATTTCTCTATGGCTTAGATCTCGTGAGTGCGAAAGATCATTGCGCCAGCAAACCTTACCAGTATTCATAAGATCACGTAATCATAAGAACACAATAAATCAACAGCAAAAAGCCTTCTTCGCTTCAGTAGAATTTTAATATTCTCTAAGTAACTGATATCAAGCTCTCTGATATTGATTGCTAAAGAATACAATAAATTAAAGCTCATCAAACAGAAATACCCTTATTAGATTTTTCTATTTACATCGCCTATATCCATTGTAGAATAAGGCATGAAATCAATACTCATTCTCATACTACCAGCAAAACTGCAAGGATGTGATATCGCATCGGGGAGAGTGATCTAATACTGTTCTACTAAAAATATACCATGCCACCTAATCCTATAATTTGGGCATCCGCTATAGAGTGGATGAAGATTCAGTCTAGTCATCTAACGGAGGTTTGGCCTGAAGAGCTGCCCCCAGAAAATCAGTCTGAATCCGAAGAGTTTTGGAGAGAAGCTTGTCGTTACGAGATGTCCAATCGAGATACATTATCCGAGAAGATTCACTTGCTGTTAGATAATCTGGAACGTCCTTCCATTTCTCCTTTAGAAAGTTGGTTGTTGTGGAGGAGGTTTGAGTGGGCAACACAGGTGATAATAGGTAAAGCGACTCAGAAGATAGCACCCCCCGAAGACGTTTCTTTGAAAGAATTTCTACAATGGGCTCTGGTGAAATCTTGGGAGGATCAAGGATGTGTTGGGATGTGGAATCATTCAGAACGTGGTGGAGTAAATCATCCTGATAATCTAGATGGGCTATCCCCTTTGCCTGATCAATAAAACTGTAGAACAAGATAGAATGAGAAGGTAGTTGAGGTCACTTCGGTGATATGAGATTCTACCTTATTATGAAATCAATTAAAAATACCTCAGACAAATCCTTCAAGGCGATCATCGGGATCGACCTCGGCGACACCAAACATGCTATTTGCGTTACCGATAAACTCGGAACAATCCGCAAGGAATATTCGATTACTAATACGCGCTTGCAGTTTGAAAAACTAGCGGCAACTTATCCCAAAGCTCTCATTGCTCTGGAAGTCGGAACGCATAGTCCTTGGATTAGTCGACTGCTCAAGGAACTTGGTCTTACCGTTGTCGTTGCCAATGCTCGGAAACTTAGATTGATTTATAAAAATGAACGTAAGTGCGATCTGTTAGATGCTCGGATGTTAGCCAAAATCGTCCGTCTTGATCCAGACCTACTCTACCCTATTCAGCATTCTTGTGAAGATACTCAAGTAGATTTTATCCCGATTAAAATGCGCGATACACTCGTCTCGCAACGCGTGAATTTCATCAATGCTATCCGTGGCACTCTCAAAGCGCTCGGCATTCGTATTCCTAACCCATCTACTCCAGTATTCGCTAAGGATGCTCGTTATTTTCTAGAGCAAAATCACCCTGAGTTACTCCCTACCATATCTCCTCTGTTAGATGTCCTCGATGAAATAAAAATCAAAGTAAAGGAGCTTGATAAAGCTATTGATAAGCTCATTAGTGAAAAATATTCAGCAGCAAAACGTCTCAAACAGATTGGAGGCGTAGGGCCGATCACTGCTCTCACTTTCGTGTTAACCATCGAACGACCAGAGAGGTTCGAAGACCCTCGTGATGTAGGAGCCTACCTAGGTTTAGTCCCTAAAAGAGATCAATCTGGTGATACTGATAAACAGCTACGTATTAGCAAAACGGGAAATAACTATTTAAGGAAACTCCTAGTGCAATGCGCACAATATAACCTGGGACACTTCGGACAAGACAGTGATCTCAAACGCTATGGCGAAAACATCTATCAATCCAGAGGCAGCAGGATAGCAAAACGTAAAGCTGTGATAGCTGTAGCTCGGAAGCTATCGGTGCTGATGCTGACACTATGGCAACGTGAATGTGATTACGAGCCATTGAAAAACGCCAATAACCGAGCTGCGTAGAGACAGAGATAACGACCATTTTTATTACAATGAACAACCAAATTCACAAACAAGATTTCAGAGGTGACTGCGATACTGCGAAGGCATCCCAGAATGCGAGAACAAGATAGCAGCCCTCTACTTTTTCATCAGAAATGAAACCAACGAAAACCGGAATCAATCATGCAGCGAAGACATCAAAGTTCTTCACACCCTAGACTGCGTATGGAAGCCCGATTCCGTTGTTCAACCACTAACAGAAATACTAACCACTAACCATGGGCTTGCCAGCCCAAACCCGCCCAAGCGGATGGCCGCTTGACTCCAGTTATTGGGGGATGTAACCTATGAATAAATAAAAATCAAAAGAATCACTAGACAAACCTTCTCATGGAAGCCGCAGTAGCCAATCCCAGACGGCGCCTGTTACCAGAGTTTTCACACCACTAAAAACTTAAACCACAGTCCATGTTCGCCCTCCCGTCTAGGATGGCTATGCTAGGACGTTAGGCAAAAAAATACATGGACACTGATATAGATAAAGCAAGGCGAAAGGCGGCCATATTGGCTGGATTAGAAGACCAACTCAAAAGTAGCGAGACCCCAGAAGTCAAAGTTCATCTGGATCGTCTATTATCTTTGGGGCATTCCGTATTTGAAGCCAAGGAGATGATGGGGACGCTCTTGGCATTCTACATTTACCATACTCAAAAACAAGATGGTTACACTTATGATGATTATGTCGAAGAGTTATCAAAGTTGCCAGAGATTGACTATGATCGATAGCTCAAAAATAACGAGCCTAACAAGTCGTTGCACCCGACGGCTAGTAGCTGACGTGTCAGGTTTTTCTACTGTTTGACACATTGAAACTTTAATCGTTTATCTGCGCTTTCATCGCCGCGGGTGAACTTTACGTTCGCTAAAAAATGATCACCTTTTATAAAACATTCGCTCCTTTAATAGTGATTCTATCTTTTTCATCTTGCAGCACACATTACAGAGCAAGTTTTAAGAGTCTCCCAAATTCTAAGGAACAGATCACATTTTACGGAGCTGGTTACGATGCTTTTTACGGTAGCCACAACTTAATGCCGAACTGGATAATTTCTTACCCTAAGTCCGCTAGAGATCAGACGACTAACATAGTCAAAGCAACCGAATTCACCTCTTTCAGTGGCGATAAAGATTCTAAGTTAGACATCTTAACAGGATACATAATTGTTGATCCTACATCTAAAGTGGAATCAAGATTATCACGTAAACTAAACAGGACAGATGGAAGCTCTTTCATAAGCGAATTGCCTTTCAACGGAGCACATCGTATAAAACAAAACAAAGCGAACAAGATAGAATGAGAAGGTAGTTGAGGTCACTTCGGTGATATGAGATTCTACCTTATTATGAAATCAATTAAAAATACCTCAGACAAATCCTTCAAGGCGATCATCGGGATCGACCTCGGCGACACCAAACATGCTATTTGCGTTACCGATAAACTCGGAACAATCCGCAAGGAATATTCGATTACTAATACGCGCTTGCAGTTTGAAAAACTAGCGGCAACTTATCCCAAAGCTCTCATTGCTCTGGAAGTCGGAACGCATAGTCCTTGGATTAGTCGACTGCTCAAGGAACTTGGTCTTACCGTTGTCGTTGCCAATGCTCGGAAACTTAGATTGATTTATAAAAATGAACGTAAGTGCGATCTGTTAGATGCTCGGATGTTAGCCAAAATCGTCCGTCTTGATCCAGACCTACTCTACCCTATTCAGCATTCTTGTGAAGATACTCAAGTAGATTTTATCCCGATTAAAATGCGCGATACACTCGTCTCGCAACGCGTGAATTTCATCAATGCTATCCGTGGCACTCTCAAAGCGCTCGGCATTCGTATTCCTAACCCATCTACTCCAGTATTCGCTAAGGATGCTCGTTATTTTCTAGAGCAAAATCACCCTGAGTTACTCCCTACCATATCTCCTCTGTTAGATGTCCTCGATGAAATAAAAATCAAAGTAAAGGAGCTTGATAAAGCTATTGATAAGCTCATTAGTGAAAAATATTCAGCAGCAAAACGTCTCAAACAGATTGGAGGCGTAGGGCCGATCACTGCTCTCACTTTCGTGTTAACCATCGAACGACCAGAGAGGTTCGAAGACCCTCGTGATGTAGGAGCCTACCTAGGTTTAGTCCCTAAAAGAGATCAATCTGGTGATACTGATAAACAGCTACGTATTAGCAAAACGGGAAATAACTATTTAAGGAAACTCCTAGTGCAATGCGCACAATATAACCTGGGACACTTCGGACAAGACAGTGATCTCAAACGCTATGGCGAAAACATCTATCAATCCAGAGGCAGCAGGATAGCAAAACGTAAAGCTGTGATAGCTGTAGCTCGGAAGCTATCGGTGCTGATGCTGACACTATGGCAACGTGAATGTGATTACGAGCCATTGAAAAACGCCAATAACCGAGCTGCGTAGAGACAGAGATAACGACCATTTTTATTACAATGAACAACCAAATTCACAAACAAGATTTCAGAGGTGACTGCGATACTGCGAAGGCATCCCAGAATGCGAGAACAAGATAGCAGCCCTCTACTTTTTCATCAGAAATGAAACCAACGAAAACCGGAATCAATCATGCAGCGAAGACATCAAAGTTCTTCACACCCTAGACTGCGTATGGAAGCCCGATTCCGTTGTTCAACCACTAACAGAAATACTAACCACTAACCATGGGCTTGCCAGCCCAAACCCGCCCAAGCGGATGGCCGCTTGACTCCAGTTATTGGGGGATGTAACCTATGAATAAATAAACATCAAAAGAATCACTAGACAAACCTTCTCATGGAAGGCGCAGTAGCCAATCCCAGACGGCGTTGTTTTAGCTCAGTTTAAACCTAACTATAACCCTACACGTTCAGCAAAGTTCGCTCCCCCGAGAGGGTTAGCTATGCTAGGACGTTCGACTAAAAATTTGACAAATTCCTACGTATTAAGTAGATTCTATCAGTATGAAAACGTTATTTGAAGTCATTCAAGAGGCTGACCAACTTTCTGTGGAAGACCAAGCTGGGTTAACCACTCACTTGTTGTCTAGACAGAAAGGTGCTCCTCTTGGTCCAGATGCTGATGAAGTCGCTCGTAGAGACGCTGAGATAGACGCAGGCACCGCTCAACTCCTCACTCATGAGCAACTCTGCAAAGCTGTAGGGAGATGAGTAGAGAGATTCTTTATCATACAGCAATTCAGACAGAGATCCGTGAAATATTAGATCACTACGAGAGCGTTTCGGTTCAATTAGCCGATGATTTCTGGAATGAGCTAACCAAAGCATTTGACTATGCTCGCAGACACCCAACAAGACAACACTTTGATCCGAGTGGTCGCCGTAGAGTTAATCTAACAAGATTTCCATATCATTTCCTCTTCAGAACAGGTGACACACAGATTAAAGTTACTGTAGTCAAACATAACTCTAGGCATCCAGGATTTGGAACTCGTCGTAACTAAACAATAAAAGCAGCGAACAAGATGCTGCAGTAGCTGCCCCCAATGGCGTTGATTTCTCTGAATATCTCGTGTGATGAGAAGGTAGTTGAGTCTACTCCGGCATTCATCTCTTTGATCACTAAATGGTATCAGACCATTGGTAATGGCTTAATTCTTAGTTTTCGCTAATGTTTTTTTCTCGCTTTTCGCTGAGAATTATGCGCTTATCTGGTTTATCTCAAAGTGTTATTTGCATCTGATGTCAACACGCTGTATATTCACTAAAATCATGAAAATTCTACGAAAATCACTCATTCTCACATCTGCAATCGGCTGCGCTATAGGCCTCGCGAGCTGTGATAAGAATAAAGAGACGACTACTATCTCCATCGATGAAAAGGAGCCGGAGATCATCTGGGAATGGAATAATTTACCGCAGGCATCTGAACTCACGTTGAGAAACATGCCGGTGGACATCCAACCTAAGCAGTCTTTTGAAATAAAGAGTGAAGCCACTGGGATCATGACGTTCATGATCACTGATAGGAATACCACTGTTAAGAAAGGTGACGTCATCGCGAGGATGGATGTAGACACCCTTTCTGAGGCTGGAAAGCGAATTCAGCTTCAAAAAGAAAAACGGCTTCTGGAAGAGATGAAAAACATCGAGCTAGATCAGCCTGAGAAAAAGAAAAATGCTAAAAAAGAACTGGCAGAAGCGAAACGCAGGGTAAATCTGCTGGAAAAGATCCTCACTAGTCCTGCCATGACGGAAATGTCTGATGAGCTATTCAGCGGCATCGGCGAAGTCAGCGAAAAAGCACTGGTCACTGCTAAGGAAGAATTAGCCTTTGCTGAGAAGAAGTTTATTCTACTTGAGGAAGTAGAGAAGAAGCTTAGAGCTGGCCAGAAGGAACTCCAAGACATGGACATGGACAAGACTGAGCGCCAACACCAAGACGTGAAGGATCGGTCAGTCTACTTGGCTGCCTTCGATGGTGAGCTAAGACTAGAAGTAAACTACGTGGCAGACCAGAAGGAATACACAGTCAACTCTCGCGAAACGATCGCCACACTCAGTGATTACGAGGAAATCCATGCGCACCTGAAGGTGGCTAATGCTAAATGGGTGAATCTCCAGCCAGAGAGACTCCATATCCAGCTCAGTGATAAGAATAAAACCTTGATGGCATTTCATGATGACAGAATAGAGCGTGATGATAGAACTAGAAAAGAGGAGCGCAAGTATCTCTTCTCTATACCACTCAAGAACAACGAGTCACTCAAGCGACTAGCTGGCACCCAAATGCAGGGTGAGCTCATCTACAAGCTCCCGGATGTGTGCTTCATCGTCCCTAAGTATGACCTCTCTCTGTATGCTCTCGACAAGACAGAGTCTCTGGATTGGCAAACTATGGTGAAGCAGCTCTGGCCAAGCGCAGTAGTCCTAGCAGAAGGAAGAAAGCACTTAGCGATCAAATTTTGAGCAATGAGCAATGAGCAGTGAGCAATCGATATAATGAGTGAAAACCCTGGATATGATAAGGCTTAGTAGTCACTAATAAATAAACTATCTAACTTGTTGGTTTTATAAAGTAATTCCATTCTCCGTGAAAATCCGCGTGCTCGATAGATATTTCTGACATCTCTTCATCACTC